>RJWM01049435.1:0-11063 GCA_004363535.1 Dasyprocta punctata
TTTAAGTTAACTTGAGGTAGATGGTTAGTGATCATAACTCAAGGTCCATAGTTGTAAAATAAACATGCACTGAATGAAGAAAACATATGATTAATACTTTCATAATTTTTAGAGCCTGTTGTAATATTGGATGGATTGTTGATGATTTGTTTTTTTCCTTCTTTTCTCAGGATCCCAGTTTGCAACTCTCAGGTTTTTATAGAATGTTGTGAACAGCTGGCAAAGTTGTTCTCCAAGACGCAGAACTGGTGCGGCTTCTTCCTAGTAATAGAAACTTGTACAGTTGCACTCAATGCCTAACATTGCAGAAACCGAAAGGTCCAGTGGTCCTGGAGATGCTGAGCACAGAGTGGAGAGAAAGTCTCCCGAGGAGAATCTGCCAGGTGCTGTAGAGTCTTTCTGCACAAGTGCCTCGGGCGCACCCTTGGGCCCCAAAGGAGGTGGCCATTATCCCTGGAGTTGTCCGGTGACTCATACTCGGGAAAAAATTTATGCCATCTGTTCAGACTATGCCTTCCTCAACCAGGCAACCTCGATCTACAAAACTCCCAATCCAGCCTGCTCTTCTTGCCTTCCTGACAGTACCTCACTGTCTGCTGGAAACAGTTCCTCACGGTACATGGGTATCCCCACTAGGACATCGGAAATAATCTACAATGAAGAAAATAGCTTGGAAAACTTATCCAACAGCCTGGGCAAGCTACCTCTCGCGTGGGAGATTGATAAATCTGAATTTGATGGGGTGACCACAAGTTCGAAACACAAGTCAGGTAAAGAAGAATCCCTGAAGTTCACATGGGAAAACAATGAGAAAACAAACACACTTTCTTAAAGTCTTGCGTTAGACATATTTTCCTCTTACAATACCGAATGGGAGGCATTGCTATCATCTTGCTTGTCACTGCGGTTGCAAAAAAGTAACCCTGGTCACAGGACATTTCGTTCATTAGTGTGCAGCCGTTGGAGAATTCTAGCTTCACCTTTAAATTTAGAGAGCTTTGGGAATCAGGGTATTGTATTATTTAAGTATTATAATAATGCTATTATTTCACAGTTTTGCAGGAACATAAAGTCATATTTCGTAAACTAGAAAACGACTAGTTTTCTTTTCACTCTGTAGTAACATCATAACTTTTTTGTGTTGTTAAAATTTTTGGAGCACTCATCCAAGCCCATAGGTATCACTGAGTAGGTCATGTACTGCAGAGGTTTTGTTGTTTGTTTGTTTGTTTGTTTGTTTATTTGTTGAGACGGGGTCTTGCTGTGCAGTTTAGGATGGCCTTGAACTCACCATGCACCCCAGGCTGGCCTTGAACTCGCAGTGATCCTCCTGTCTCAGCCTCCTGAGTTCTGGGATTACAGGGGTACACCACCATGCCCAGCTGCAGTTTTGAAAGATCTCATTCACCAAGGTTGCAGGACAAAACCTTGACAATTGCACGGGGGTGTAGGGGTGGTCCTGAGGTAGACGCCAGTGCTTTTCATGGCTGTGGCTGGAACTCAGTAGTACAGGCATTTTATGATCGGTACTCTTATCCTATTGGTGAAGAAAGCGGATAACTCTCTTGCCCGAAGTTGCACAGCTACTAGAGGTAGAATTGAGATTTGTATTTTACTTTGAAGCTTCTCTGATGGTTTTGTAAAACCTCCAGGCTTCTGCCTGTTTATTTGCAAAATCAATTTGTTTCATCAAGTGTTATTTTATAATTCTTCGGTGCATGAAAGGGATTTCACTTTGCGTCAGTACTTATAAGTAATGAGTCTTTCATTTTCTTTGTCTCATATTGTTTTTTTTTAGAATTTAGAATTAAGGCTATGCAGGTCTCAGACCAGTTGGGAAGTGTTTTCCTATTTTCTGAGGGCTTACTGAGGAATATCAACATCTCTGTAATTATGGTGTTTTCTTCATTACTTTTGACTTATGACAAATTTTAGTTTATCTATCTCATCACAGTTGACAAAGTTGTGATATAAGTGCTGTATTAACCCTTTGAGGACTACAATGTCTTTAGTAATTAATTCTCTTTCATTTCTATTAATGGTAGTTTCTTTGCTTTTTTTCTTTTTTCCTGATCATTGCAGCTAGGAGCTTACTGGTATTGCTTGTCTTTTCAAATAGCCAGCTTTTGGCTTTGTCAGTTTTCTCAATTGCCTGTTTTTTATTTCATTGACTGCTGTACCTCATTATTTCTTTCCATTCCTTTGTTCCTCCTTTTTGACTTCACTTGATTCACTGGTTTGAGACTTTTCCACCCTAAGCTAAAAGTTGTTTTCTGCGTCAGCTTCAGCCTACAAATTTTGATGTACTTATTTTTATTATTTAATTTGAAATATCTTTACATTTTTGTGTAATTTCTTCTTTGGTACATGAGTTACTTGGACATATGCTGCTTAATTTCTAGATATTTGGGTTATTTTTTTCTAAATATTGACTTCTAATCTAATTCTTTGATGGACAGAGAACATAGTTTTAAAATGTCCTGAATCTCATTTTATTCCCCAGCCACACATACTTGAAAGCTGTGTGCATTCTGTAGCAATCCGGTGCGTCTGTAAATGTGATTTAGATCAGAATGTTTGAGCGTGTAGATGACATCTTCTGTGCTTCTATTTAAGTTTTGTCTTACTCCGTCCATTGCTGAGAGGGGGTGCTAACAATCTCCAACTGTGATTGTGAAATCGTCTTTTCGCTATTTAATTCCATCTTTAAAAAATAGCAAATTTTAAAAATTGTGGCAAAAGGCACATGATATGAAATGTGCCACTGCAGCCCCTTTTTATATGCACAGTTCAGGGGCGCTGAGTGTGTTTCTGTTGTGCTGCAGCTATCACCACCATCCGTCTCCAGACCTGTTCATCTTGCAAAGCTGAAATTTTGTCCCTAATCAACAATAATTCCCTGTTCCCTTGTCTTCCACTTCCTGGCAACCATCGTTCTACTCTTTACTTCTGTGAATTTGACCACTCTAGGTATCTCATACCAGCAGAATCATACAGTATTTGTCTTTTTGTGATTGGCTTATTTATAGCCACCCCATACTCTTCTGGTTATATTTACTTGGACTATCTTTTCCCATTCTTTCAGTTGCAATCTGCTCATGTTTCTAGATACAAATTGATTGCCTTACACAGAGTATAGATCATTTAAAAAAAAAAAACCCATGCTGCAAATCTCTGTTTTTGGTTGGAGAATTCATCCACTTATATTTAAAATTATTGTTAATAAGGAGCGACTGTTGCCATTTTGCTATTCATTTTCTGTTTGCCTTATAACTTTCCTGTTCAGCACTTCCTGCTGTCTTATTTTGTGTTTTGTACTTTTTGTAGTGAAGTGTTTTGATTCTTTTCTCATTTATTTTTATTTGTATGTGTATGTTCTTTTTTTTTAAGTTTTTATTTTTGCAATACTGGAAATTGAACCTGTGCCTTTGCACCAAACCAGATATTTTTTTTTTTGGTATTGGGGATCGAACTCATGACCTTGCACTTGCTAGGCAGGTGCTTGTGCAACTGAGCTAAATCCCCAGCCCTGTATGTATATATTCTATAATTATTTTCTTTGTGGTTTCCATGAAGATTAAATTAAACATTGTAATATTATAATACTCCAATATGAATTCATAGTACCACCTTAACTGCAATAATATATAAAGTTCTGTTCTTCCTTTATTTATTTTTTTGGTACTGGGGATCGAACTCACAACCTCACACTTGCCAGGCAGGTGCTTAAGCCACCGAGCTAAATCCCTGGCTCTATTTTTTGAAACAGGGTCTCACTATGCAGTTCAGGCTGGCCTTGAACTCACTGTGTAGACCAGGCTGGTCTTGAACTCACGAGGATTCTCCTGTCTCAGCCTCCTGAGTGCTGGGATTAAAGGTGTGTGACACCACGTCTGGTTTAAAGTTCTGTTCTTATACAACTGTATTCTTACCCTCTTTCAGTTATTGATGTCACAGTATTACATCTTTGTGCATCGTGTGTCTGAAACATAAATTAATAATTTGATACATTAAGCTTTTAAAGAATATCGAAAAAAGTGAAGTACAAACTAAAATTATAATACTTTTAAATTAGTAATAGGTTTTTAAAAAATGTATTTGGCTCTTAAATCATGCAGAATAAAAAAAAGTAGAGCAGCAAATCAAAGTTATAATAATACTAGCTTTTATAGTTGCCCATGTTTGTTGTACTTCCACTGAGATCTTTTATTCCTTTATATGAGTTGAGTAACCATCAAGCATCCTTCCATCTCAGCCTGTTGGACTCTGTTTAGCATGTCTGGCCGGGTAGGCCCACTGTTTGTGTGAGGGGTTGTCCTCTAGTTTGTGTTAGGGGATGTCTTAATTTTCCTGTCACTTGTGAAGGACAGTGTTACCTAACCTAAGATTCAACATCACTGCCTTTTTAGCCACTACCTTTTGGCCTCTAGACTTTTGATGAAAAAAATCTATGGATATTCTTCTTGAGGAGCTGCTTTTCTCTGCCTATTTTATTCTATGTTATTTTATTTTTGGTACTGAGAATCAAACTCAGGGCCTTGCACTTGCCAGGCGGGTACTGTGCTGCTTAGCTACATCCCTGGCCCTCTTGTGGCTGTTTTAAAGATGCTCTTTTTGCTTTAGTGTTTCAGCAGTTTTATTATGATGTGTCTTAGTGTGGGTCTCTAAGTTCATCCTACCTGGCATTAAGCTTCTTGGAAGTCTATATTCATATCTTTCAACAGCCTTAGAAACTTCTCAGCCATTATTTATCATTATTTTCGATATGTTCTTTACCCCTTTCTCTTTCTCTTCTCCTCTGGAGCTCCCACAATGTATAGGCTGGTCCACGTAGTGGATCCAGGTCCCTCAAGCTCTTTGTTTTTCAGACTAAATAATTTCAATTGTTCTATCATGAAGTCCATCAGTTCTTTCATCTGTATGCTCAAATCCGATATAGACTCCCTCTAGTGAATTTTTCATTTCAGTTATTTTATTTTTCAGCTTAAGAATTTCTTTTTCTTATCTCTTTAGGTTTTCCATCTCTTCGTTGTTATTTCCAAATCATCCATACAATCATCTTTCTTTAATTCTTTGAACATCTTTAAGACAGTGCTTTTAAAATCATTGTCTAGCAAATCTGTCTTCTGCTCTTTTACAGAGATGGTTCCTGTTGGGTATTTTTCTTTGCATGCCTTGTGATTTTCCTTTTTAAAGAAATTGGACTTATGCAAGTAATCTTATAATATAGTAACTCTGGAAATTGATTCACCTATTCCCCAGGGTTTGATTTTAGTTTTTGTCCTTAAATTACTGTAGGCTGAGTCTGTGCTGGTGATTAACTTGATATGTAAACTTAAGGGATTCTGAGTATTTTTTTTTAAACACCTGCACCTTTCCTTGCATACATGCAAAAGGGTGCTGATATTCTAAATCCTTTGGAAATTCATCTTTGTAGAGGCACAGGGGATTGAAACAGTGGGTTGAGGAGTGAAGAATTAGCTGCTCCCTACCATGTGTCTATGTTTCCAGCATCAGAAGTGCAGGGGTAATTAAGACAGAGATCCCTAGTACTGCAAACAAAAAACAAACCAATAAACAAATGTGATTTGAAGTTGTTAGGTACTCATATATTTATGAGTTTTTTTGCTGTCTTCAAGAATTGATGCCTTATATCACTATAAAATGTGTTTCATTATCACTGGCAATATTTCTTGTGCTGGAGCTTACTTTGTTTATTGATATGGTGATGCAAACTGGATTTTGATTAGTGCCTGTATGGTATATGTTTTTCCATTCATGTATTTTTAGTGTTTACGTTTCTATATAGCTTCAGTTTCTCATCTGAAGCGATTTGCTATCTTTTCATTTGTAAAAGAGCATTTTATCCATCTCGCAATGCATAGTTTTAAAATCTACTTTAAAATTCCTATCTGCAAATGTCAAAATCTGGGACATGTCAGAGTTGCCTTATCTTTTTTCTTGATGCTGAGTTCTGTTTTTTCAGTGTGCTCACGTGTTCTGTAACTTTGCACTCTTTCCTAGGTAGCAGGACCATTGTGTCAACTGTGGTGTATTACTTCAACAAGTGTTGTGTTGTGTGTCTTGTTTGTTTTCGGAAGCAGCTGATTTTGTTAAACCCAAATTGTCAGTTCTGTCTCTTGGGACAGCTCCTGTCTCTGTTCAATCTTTTGACCTCAGCTGTGTTGCTGTGTGTCTGCTCTGTGCACGGTTCAGGGGTCAGCCACAGTTTGGTCCTAATTTATTCATAGTGTTTGGGCCTTCCTTTCTTCCTGACCTTCTCCTTCCTGGGCTCCTCTGTCTCATGTTTGATTGATGGTGATTACTCAGAACTCTGTCTTATTGTTCAAGGAAAAATGATGGTAGATTTTCTTTTATCTGTCCTCATTCCTTTCTCTAAAAACCAGTATAGTGCATACATGCATGTGTGTGTGCATGTGCTTGTGTGTGTGTGTGTGTGCGTGACTGTATTTTGGGGTTGGGTTACATGGGTGTGTTACTGGTAGCAGGGAGAAGTAGGAGGGGTAAAAGACTGATAAGGACAACAGGCAGAGATAACTGAAATTGATGTGAGACGGAGGTGTTCAGGGGTTACTTTTTTGTATTTTCACTTTAGCTTCCACTTCCAAAGTGTCTTTCTCTCAAATTGAGTGAAGTTTTGCCTGTCAGACCAGATCTGTTTGTCGCCATGTGGGGATTTTGTGATGTGTCCACCTTGAATGTATGTGCTCACTTATTCCAGGGGGAATCGCTGGAGTAAAACAACAGGGCCCAGAGGGCAGCTCAGGTAGCCCTTGGGGGAAAGTACAAGGACTGACCACTCTGGCCTGCTGAGGTCACACATCTCCGTAATTCACTCTCCTTAAAACTTTAAGTGGCCAGCAAAACTACTAAGGAAATAAGTCATTATTAGGCAGTGAAATCATTTCAAGAAATGATGAGATGACGGAAAGTCATTTCTCTGTCCTCCAGCTCTCTAAGATTCCTTTTACCCGGGAGGGAAATTCAGCCTGACGCGCTTCAGCTCCGGTTTACAAGTGGGCGTTCAGTTCTGTGAGGAAATTTTGTGACGGGTTAGGAAGGATGATTAAAAGGAAAATTTCTTCCTGGATTGTACAGTCTTTGTTATTACAACACTGTACAGATATTCCCTGAGCAGTGAGGGCTTCAGCTGGCGTGGGGTGCAGCATGATTTAGGGCCCTTTGAAGGAGTAAAAGATTCCTTGCTATGTTTGTATACTAGGCATGTACATGTATAATTTATGTTTTATAATTTATGAATAACTCAAAAATTTAATATTAGTCATTTAATTTGATGTTTTCATATAAATAGATATATGTGAAAGCTATTAAAATATGTGAATGTAGCTGTCTGAAATATTCATAGCATTTTAACAAAATGAGGCTTAGGTTTTTTTATTAATACTTTAACTTACATGATTTTTTTGACTGCATAACCCATTAGCGTGGTTCAGAAATAAAAACTGAGCAGGGTAAATGCTCACTCTCACTTTTGCCTGCTTTTTGCCCAGCCCCCCACTCTCCCCTCCCCCAGTCGGTAATCACCGTTGGCCGTCTCATGTGTCTCTCGGAGGGGATGTGTGTGTGTCTACATGTGTGCATGTGTGTCTCTGTGATCTGTGTGTGCACGTGTGTGTGTCTACCTGTGTGCATGTGTGTCTCTATGACCTGTGTGTGCACGTGTGTGTGCATAAACTCATGTGGAAATGAGACTCTGATTTCCATTCTGGCTCCTGGGGCCAGCGTTTTATTTTAATAATGCACGTGTGTGTGTTATTCTTAATCCACTTTGCGCTCTCCAAAGGCCTGGAGATATTTTTAAACACCACATCATCACGTTAATGCATCCAGTGCTTTTTTTTTTTTAAATAGCATCACATTCATGTGGTTTTATTGTTCTATAGAAAGGATTCATCTTCTAGAACATGGTCTAATTCAATATTTTACTGTTGATAATTTGATTTTATAGATGTGGCTGAAGATTTTGTGATTGATTGTTTTACTAGCTAAGTGATTAGCTGTGGAAGTTGCATATAAGAACATGATAGGAAGTAACATTCATGGGTTTAAACTGTTTTTATTCTCTCTTGCTTTCTCTTTAAGGTAGGGAGCTATTATTGAAAATACATGTACAGTATTCAATATATTTGCAAATATCAATTATGGAAGTAATGGGAATTACTTTTTTATTTTGGAAGATAATTTTGTCTTGATGGTTTACTGCACCTTAAGCATTTTGCTTATTTTATTCGTTTTATATCCTAGGCAATGCAAAGAAACAAGTTTCCAAGAAAAAAACATCAGATAAAAAGGGAAGACATCAGAGAGAGTGCCCACAGCATTCTCCTCTCGAAGATATTAAACAGCGGAAAGTATTGGACCTCAGACGATGGTAATGTTGCTTTGTCAGCTTTTGCAGTTTTTGAAGTGTATGTTTTGGCAATAATTCTGTTGTTTATAACTATTTTTAGTTTTAAGATTGTTTCTGGGATTTATAAATATTCAGTATAGCACAGAATTTGATGTAGTGCTTCCCAGATTGGCCTGGCCATTATAGGCATCTACTGTGCAGTTACATGCAATGGTTATCTATATTTAACAATCATTACATTTTGCTATACTCCAATTGCTAGTTTTTCTTTGCTGAAGCATTTTCAAGTCAATAATTGACATTTATCATATTTCATATCAAATTACCTAAGTATGGATCTCTGAAACATGATTTAATCACAAACTGATGTCATACCTAATAAAACTGGCACTGTTTCCTTGATGCGTAATTCCTGGGCTAAATTCACATTTCTCAGAGATTTTTCTGGAAGTGTTGTTATGCCTGGTTGTTCAAAGTGGGGTCCAAAAAATGAACCACATGTGTTTGCTTGTGACCCATTCTACTCTTTTTTTTTTTTTTTAATTCTAGGAGATTGACTGATTTCTTTTTTATTTACTTATTTATTTGTTTTAATTGACAAAAATAGTAGAGATTGACATTGAAGGGGTTTGGACAAATATCTTGAATATATCTTTCCTTCTGGATTTTTTTTTAACCTTTAGTTGTCTGAATTATTCATGAAACTTCATTATTTCCTATTAGCTGGAAATCAGATATAAAGACTTGATCAGATTCCAGTTAAATGGTTTAGTCAAGAACAGTTCTTAAAGTGGTCCCACATTCTTCATATTGCCATAAATTGTCTGATTATCCAACATTAGGGATTCTAAGAGTGATTTCTGGATTAAGGTAGTGACAGCTGTATTTCACACTGAGTAGTTGTTTCTTTTCCCATGTGCAAGTGCTAAGTAGGGAGACAGAGTAGCAGGTGGTCTCCAGTTTCCCTCAACTTTTTGTTTTATAGTTTCAACCAAAATCATTGACAATTCATGTTTAAATCTGCTTTGCAAAATGAATATATTTAAAAATTCTATTGTTGTTTGTACTTCTATTACCTAACCTTCCAATAGGAAGAGGTTTCACTTTTTAATGGGAACTACTTCGTTACTTTACAATATAGTTTTTATTTTAAAGAAAAAATATTTAACTCATGATATTAAATATAGTTAACTATTTAACTATTTAAAACTATAAAGTCATAAGGCCTTATGAGGCCATAAGACTACGAATAGGTAAAATATGGGAGGAATGCTTTGAGGGTGAGATCACTAGGACTCCTTTTCCATGGAACATGTAAGAGTAGGGTTGGAGTGCGAGACTCGTAGAAGGTAGTACAGTGTTGTTGGTGAAAGTTTTAACCTACTTCACCATAACGTCATACTAACCTGAATCTAACTGCAGAGACCCTATTTCCAAATAAGGTTACATTCACCCGTCCCAGGAATTGGGCATAACATTTTAGGGGACATAGTTCAACCCAGAACAATGACTATGTTGTGTTAGATTGGCCATTATTATTTTTGGTGGCTCAGTGTCTTAATGATTCTTGTTCATTCTATACATTCAAAGGTTATTGTTGATTTGTATATGTACCAGTATATTACATGCACAGATGTATATCTATGCATGCCTGTATATTCATACACTTTTTCATTTTTTTGTAAGTAATTTTTCAGGTAAGGCTGAATTGTGCTTAGTGATAAACAGGACTTTCGTTTTTAATTTTGGCCCCTCATTAGTGCCCTTCTAGGAAAAGATCATTTGAAAATTAACCTATTCCTGCCTTAAAATTGAATACTGCAGTCTGTAGCCTTCAACATTTCTCTTAAAACATGACTACTGTATTTGGAAAACTGTCTGGCTCACTTAGTGCCGTGGAAGGATGTTTGTGTTTTACCGTTCAAGTCCTCTGAGACAGTTCTCTCTGTTGACTTCTTGCCCAGGGCTTTTGCTGAGCTCAGTGGGTGATAAATGAATATTTTTTAGTGTGTGTTGAAAAATCTTTCTTAAACCTTGATATGTGGAGACAAGGCTTTGCTTTGTTTCTCCATTATTTCAGAAGTCACAAATAATCACATGTGCAGCTCAGCTCAGCATTTGGACTGAAATTTTAGTAGCTGATTCATTCATTTTTTCCATTGGTTTGGGTACCATCACTTTAGTAGTTAGCTATAGTTAGCTATCCTTATTGAAATAAACGGTGTATGACTGTTATGCTTTTAGGTGTTTAATAAACTTAAGCATATTTAAAATGATAAAGATTTTACATTGCTTTAGCCGGTCGTGGTGGCGCACGCCTTTAATCCCAGCACTCGGGAGGCTGAGGTAGGCGGAGCGTTGTGTGTTCGAGGCCGGCTTGGGCTACAATGCGGCGCAAGGCTGACCTGAGCTACATAGTGCGACCCTGCCTCAAAAAACCAGGTCCGGGAGTTTGGCTCAGTGGCTTAAGCGCCTGCCCTGGCAGGCGCAAGGCTGTGAGTTCAATCCCCGGTGCCGCAAAAAAAAAAAAAAAAAAAAAAAGATTTTACATTGCTTTAAATGATCAAAGTTTTCACTATATTGACATTTTAGGTCATGATTTCTCTTTTTCTGTAATGCATTTTTCATATTCATTTGAGTGAAGAAAACAGTCTTGTTTTCTAGGTACTGC
>RJWM01049436.1:0-11115 GCA_004363535.1 Dasyprocta punctata
AAAAAAAAAAAAAAAAAAAGATCATTTTGCAAAAACATTTCAAAATATCTAGAAAATCAATATGATGAATTTATTATTTTTATTTTATAAGTAAAATAATATTCAGTGCTTCCCCTTAAAGCAAATGATTGGTAACTGTCAGAAATAAAATTGAATTAGTGGTTTTCTGTATTTAAATTAAGCCTTTTCTACAATATAAGAAAATCTGCTTAACTGATAACCATTATCTGCTATTATATATAGTCATTAGAAATAAAACCATTCATTTCTCCAATAAATATGTAAAAATTTGGGTAAGCAGAGAGTAGCTAGACTATATGATAGTTACACAGATCTTCTTCACACGTTTCATAATGTTTTAGAAACCCAAGTTTATAATGATAAAAAGCTACTATAATACATTTTGTTAAAAATATTAAAGAATTATCTTACAAGCTTGACAAAAAAAAGCATGCAAGAATAAACTTGAACACATAATAATTTTTACTATATATTACTAACTAGTGCAGAGACAATCACCAATCAAGAAACTGAAACTCTGATTAAACTATCCTCAGTAGTAAAGAACTTTCAAGAAATAACCAATCCTGCTATTCATATAGCCACCAAGTAATAAAATTCTTCAGGTTATACAGCCCATTTCCACATACCATCTAAGCAAAAGAGAGTCATAGAAAGCCAAAGCTGAAAGCAGTACAAAAGTGTGTCCATATTATTAGAGTTCAGACTTTCTGACTACAAATAGAAAGGGTCTTTGAAAGGGCCAAAAAATTAAATGCAAATTTTCTTTTTTTATTGTATTTTTAAGGGAAGTTCTCTACATGAAACAAAGCCTAGACTCAGTTCTTTTCCTGATGCAAATCTTTGGGACTAGGCTATAAACTGGAAATCTCAGAGGGCCCTTTCTCATTTTCTCAGCAGCCATGCCAGTATAACTGAAGCAACATGGAAACACATCACCCTATCCCTCTTTTAACCCTGTCTTTTGCATTAGCCTCCTAATTACACCAATCATATTCTCAGACTAAGTTTTCAGCCTCCTTAACAAATGATTCCTTTCTCTGAGTTAATTTTTTTTCCTAACCTGCTGACTTTCATGGGGAGTATCGGAATCCCAACTCCTCTTCTACTTGACCATTTATAAGAGGGAGATGTGGAAACATACAATCCTTTGAATTTTCTGTGGTCACATTCACTTCTTGAATTTTTTTTAATTCGGTGACACTTTACTGACTACAGAGCTTTGATGTGAATACACACCATGGTATTTCTTGGCTATCTTCTGAAGTGTTGACAAGTATCAGAAAGCAGAAAAGTCAGTCTAAAAGGAAAGGAACAGAGTTCATACTTGGGATCTAACTTCAGCAGAAGAACCACTTTGGAGTAAGACACAACCTACAAAAGGAATCAGAGTGATTTAGAAATTTATATCCATGCTGTACTCTATAAAATTTATTCCTTTAGCATTGATAGGATCATGCTGAGGATAGGCTTCTCAAGGCACCCTAAGTCCTAACCCCAATCCAAGTTTTCCCCTCAAACACTTCATTGAATCCTGAAGGCCAGCATATCACTAGCCCATTTCCACATACCATCTAAGCAAAAGAGAGTCATAGAAAGCCGAAGTTGAAAGCAGTACAAACGTGTCCATATTATTAGAGTCCAGACTTATGTCCGGACATACAGATTATGCCAAGGTCAACCAAGAGAATATTCTTATATTTTGATTATACACAAGGTGACCTAGAAGAGCACAGGTACTAGGTATGCTAACATTTGTAGGAGCCTGGGGAATATTTGCCTAAAGGGAGATGGTAAAAAGCAAGAAGGTGGTCATATCAGACCCTTCAAAGAACAGAATGTGAGACTTGATCTTTTCTTGATGAGATCTAAAAGAACTATTACTGTGCCTACCTAGACTTCCAAGAAAGGAGAAAAGTACAGGCTTGTAAATAACTACAGTACTCTCCTTAGTTCCTTCATAAAATAAATTTTCCCCACTCTTTCATCTTCTAGTTGTATAAGCTGGATCTCAACTAAACAAAAACACAACCCAATGCATTCAGTGACATTTCTTGCTTCCTTGCTGACTGATCATGCAATAAAGACTTTCGCTTTTGCAAAAGTTGATTGCCATAATACTGGTCATTGTGTGCACTTTCTGGTGAGCCTGTGATCAGTGCCATTATCATGCAGCTAAGTTCAACATGAAAAAATGTAGAACTATAAATAGGCATCCATTAAGTTCAGGCTACATAATAAAGCATTGCAAATGCAAAAAGTTCAGAGGCCACCGTGCTCTCCATGAGCTCTACCACTGAAAATAGATAAAAATAAGACAGGTCAAGTTTAATACATTGAAGCCGGGCATGGTGGCACACACCTTTAATCCCAGCAGTCTGGAGACTGAGGTAGGAAGAGCGTTGTGAGTTTGAGACCAGCTTGGGCTACAACATGAGCACAAGAATGGCCTGTGCTATACAGTGCAAACCTGTCTCAAAAAACTAGAGTTGAGAGTTTAGCTCAGTGGCTTAAGTGCCTGCCTGGCAGGTGCAAGGTTGTGAGTTTGATCCCCAGTGCCACAAAAAAAGAAAAACAAACAAGCAAACAAACAAAAATTTGATACATTGATAAATGACATAAAATACTTAATGTAGAGTAACTAATCCCTTAATTAACATCTAGGCTTTCAGACCATACTCTCCTAAAATGAAGTACTTGCTATGCTCAAGAATTTGAGGCTAGACTATATATGGGCAGTTAATCACCTTTTATCCTCACCCTGAAATCCCACTCTCTAAGAGGAATGAGGCATGTAACCATACCCGGATGGACATGCAATACAGAATAATGTCTGTCAAGAAACAGATGATTGTAGTTACATGGGTTCATGTATGTGACTTCTATTTTATTCCATTGCTCTACACATATACATAGCACAGTATGCAGGTTCCTTTACAAACTAACCATAAGACTATCATATGACTGAGTTCTACTACTCCTTGGCACATCCCAAAGAAATTAAAGTCAGCATACTATAGTAATACCTGCATACCCATGTTTATTGGGGCACAATTTATAGTAGACAAATATGAAACCAGGTTAGGTACCCATCCACAGATAAATGGATGAAGAAAATTATCCATGTATATTATATTATTCATATATACGTACAATTTATAAAGATTGCTATTGGTAAAGAGGAAAAGAATAAGAGTATATGTGAGTGATGGTATTAGGGAGGCTAAATATGATCAAAATATGTTATGTGCATGTATGAAAACACAACATTGAAATTTATTCTGTAAAAATAATACTCACTAATCAAAATATATTCAAATGTCTGAGCCTTGCCCATTTGGATTCTCAAAAGACTGTTTCAAAAACCAGTCACACACCAATGACTATTTACAAGTCCTCAAAATTATCTACACTCTGCATTCAAAACCTTCTCTACAAAAAAGACACATATAAGTTTCTGAGTAACATTTAACTAGTGAGTAAGCAGTTTTCTTTCACATCTTTTTTTTTCTTTTTTTGAGACAAGGTCTTGTTCCTTTTTTGTTTTGTACCAGGACTTGAACACATGACCTCATACTTGCCAGGCAGGTGCTTTGTCACTGAGCTAAATCCCCAGCCCTGAGTAAGCAGCTTTGGGATGTTACTCTTTTGTTCAGTAAGAAATTCGTATTACTTTTCTCTGATTCAGTCTCTGTCACTTTATTCCAGTGAAACTTGATAAGGCACAAGGAAATTTTTTCTTTATCCTTATAATCAATAAGTGAGAAACTGTATACTTAGCACCAGATCAGGAAACATCAGTTCAGAGAAGTGATGTACCTAGAATCACTGTCTTAGTGATACGGAAAAATATAACCTCCAACCTGCTGGATGTCAGACATGCTGTGTTTGTGGTCTCACAACACTGAGGAAAAGTCTCCAACCAACAGAGGGAGTTAGGGGAGTTTCATTAGAAATAAGGGGAAGAATAGCTCCTTGGTTTCCAGGAAGGTTCCCGAGTGGCTGGGCACCAAGACACTTGGTCAGGGATAATTTATAGAGCAAAATCACTGTTTGGGTACAATGTGGATCAAGCTACAATCAAACTATAGGATTACAAGTGCAGTCAGTTAGTATCTAGAGAAAAACCAATCACTTAGCAAGGGTGATTGGAAAGAATAAAGGCATTGGGGAAAGAATAGTTCTGGCTATGTGTCTCATGCCTATCTAAGCCCACTGAACCAGAAGGTGCTAATTACAGCATAATTTCCAATCACTGTTTCTTTGTAGGGCAGTGGTGGCAAACCTACGGCATGCATGACACAGCATGCTGTTTGCATCATGGAAAGTTCTAAAAGGTTTGCCAACATGGCTCTGGCGATTCTTGCAGAATTGGCCATTGCATCGCCATCCTAAGGCCTGGCTCTTTTACGATTTGCCTCCGGCCTCAATTCTGACATCTTTATGTTTTCGTTCTGACTTCCTTGAGCACCCATTCTGTCACTGACTGCATATTAATTTCTATCTAATTTAACTGCCTGTAATATTAATACTGGAAGAGTTTCAGTGCTAGATCGGTCCATCTTCCAACCCCACATTCTTTGTATTTCTTGGAAACTGACTTTTGAGATAAGAAGCTTCTATTGTAGGTATACACCTGCATCCTTTTCACATTTATTTTTCTTTAAAATTATGTTAGAAGCCCTCTTTTTAAAACAGACACTCCTCTCCAATGTGTTATTTATCTTTTTTCCCTCATAAACAGCAAGGCTGAGTTATTTTAGTTGTATCCATCTATCCTTTCACCACAGTCTGCTGGTTCCTGTTACCCACTTTTTGTCTTCTTAACCCATTGTTTTTTAACAAATACCAGACTTTTAGAGTTCTGATGCATCTGTAAAGCTCTGCAGGGAACACTGCTTATCTGGCCATTTCATAAGAAAGAAAATTCTTGTATTTGAATACCCAACTCTATCCCTTCTGCATGCCTCACTTGGCTCATTACTCTTTAAAAAAAAAAAATCTTCTTTGCAAGTTTCTCACTAGGTGATTATGAAAAGAATTAAGTGATGCAGATTTCTTAATCAATTTCATGCTGAGAAGATCAGCAAGTTATAACAGAAAGAGAGTTTTAAGGAAATTAATACCCTATCTATTTTGAACCCTTCTCTGTATCCACCAGGCAGGCCTGGATTCTCAATGCTGTCAGGAAAAATAAACAATAAATTAATGGATCCATAAAAACATTCATCAGCTACAAGCCACGTTTTCAAACACCAGTTTTAGAGGCTGTGTGTGTAATTGAGGCAACTACAACCACTCTGGAATCCTATAGCATCATAGAGATAAAATGAAACAGCTTCAATTCGTAAATCTGTACTACATTCTGAGTGTTTTATATTTACAATTTCTAGAGTCTGCAATTTTTTGTGAGTTATTTTTCTTCTCAAAGGACTTTTAAAAAGATAAGGGAAATTCCCAAGGTCAAATAAGCTTAGAAACCAAGTGTGGTGGCACTCGCCTTTATTCCCAGCACTCCAGAGGCTGAGGCAGGAGGACCTTTATGAGTTCAAGACCGGTTTGTGCTACAGAGTGAGTTCAAGTCCAGCCTGAACTGCATTGTGAGACCCTGTCTCAAAATATAGGGCCAGGAATTTAGCTCAGTGGACTAAGCAACTGCCTGGTATGCACGAGGTTGTGAGTTTGATCCCCGGTACCAAAAAAACCCAAAAAAAACAAAACAAAAAAAAGCTTAGAAAACACCTGTCATCACAGCAAGTGGTAGTGTACATCTGTAATTGTGGCACTTTGGAGGCTGAGGCAGGAGGATTGTTGTAAGTTTGAGGCCAGTAAGGGGTGCCTAGTGAGTTCAAGGTCTGCCTGAATTCCACAGTGAGATCCTAGATCAAACCACCAAAAAAATAAAAAAATAAATAATAATAAAAAAAAGAATACAGCTGGCTACACAGTCAGCCTGCCCCGTGTAGGTAGGTAAGTGACAAAAATAATAAGAAATTTTTTGAAATAATCATCTAAAATTTATGTACCAACAATATGTCTCACCTCTGGAAAAGTTTCAGCTTATTATTTTTCTATGCATCTGTTGCAGTTTTTATAATAGATAGGGATTATCAACTTGTAACAGAGCAAGTGGATTTGATTGTATTAAAAGGAATAGGTGGAATAAACCAATAAACTTCAGAAAGCAACAAAAGCCAAGATACCATCACTTAAAAGCAGTCTTTAATTAATGATCCCTCCATATTAACATCAGAGTCTCTCAATGATACTCAATTTCCAATCCTCAATACACACACACACACACACACACACACACACACACACACAAACACAGTTATAAATATATATACACAAAACACTGGTGCACCCAACTTATCAAAACAAATACTGCTGGACATAAAAGATCAAGCAAAAATCAAAACAGTTGCAGTAAGGGACTTAAATACCCAGTATCACAAATAGATCAACTTTTAAAAAAATTAACAAAGAGATATCAGAGTTGAACCACACCTTTGAACAAATGGATTTAATAGTTCTCTATAAACTGTTCCACCTATCGGTAGAATACACATTCGTCTCACTGGCACATAAAACTTTCTTTGAAATAGACTATATGCTAGTAATAAATTATGATTAAATAAACATAAAAGAATCAAATTTGTCCCATGCATATTATCAGATCATAGAGCAATAAAATTTGAAATCCATGACAAAATTATGCAAATATATGGAGATTAAGTGATATACCCTTAAACAAGTAATGAGTCACAAACAGGGATCAAGAAAGAAATCTTATAGTTCCTAGGATTTTTTTTTGTGTGTATTTGTGGTACCAGGGATCAAACTCACAACCTCACACCTACCAGGCAGGCACTTAATCCACTGAGCCAAACTCTCAGCCCTAATTTTTTGAGACAGCGTTGCACTATGTAGTTCAGACTGTCTTGCACTCACATTGTAGCCCAAGCCCTCCTGAG
Organism: Dasyprocta punctata; assembly: GCA_004363535.1. NCBI lineage: Eukaryota > Metazoa > Chordata > Mammalia > Rodentia > Dasyproctidae > Dasyprocta > Dasyprocta punctata. The sequence continues at coordinate 6,999 of RJWM01049436.1, forward strand.
CGCTGGGATTAAAGGCATGTGCCACCACGCCTGGCTTATAGTTCTTAGAATTAAATAGTAATGCAAGTAAAGCATACTAGAATTCATGGGACACAATAAAAATATCTTGTAGGAGAGAAGGTTACAGCTGTAAATGCCCATGTTAGAAAAATAGAGAAAGTCCAAATAACCTAATGATGCACCTCAAAATCCTAGCATAACAGCAATCCAAACCCAAAGCAAGTAGAAGGAAGGAAATAACACAGATCAGAGTAAAACTTAATGAAATGGAGTAAAATAAATCAAGACAAAGAATCAAAGGATCAGAGGGCTGACTTCTTCAAAAGAATGGACCAAGTAGACACATCCTTAGGTAAACTTATCAAAAGAAGAAAAGACTCATTGCAATATAATTAGAAGTGAAAAAATCAAAATCACAATGAACATTACTGAAATCTAGAAAATTATGAGATATTACTTCAAATATCTGTATCCAATAACTTGGATAATCTAGATGAAGAGAATAGATCGCTAGACACACGAGCTATCAAAACTGAACTAAGAGGCTATAAAGATTTAAACAGTGCAAAACAAGAAATAAAATTGAGGCAGTAACAAAATTCCTATGAACTAAGAAAAGACCAGAACCTAATAGAATCACTCCTGCATTCTAGAAGAACATCAAGAAATGTCTCATACCAGTACTCCTAAAAGTCTTTAATGAAATTGAAAGGGAATGAATAGAACAGATCACATTTCCAGAAGCTAGCAGTATCTTGATTCCAAAACCAGACAAGGACTTAATAAAATAAGGGATTTACAGATCAATTTCTTAGGTGGAATAAATCAGATTCAGAAAGTTAAATATCACATACTTTTTTTTATATGGAAGACCCAAAATATAAATAATTTACAGAGCAATATAAAAGAGAGTTGGTATAAAACAATAAGGTAGATTTTTGGACATAGGAAAAAGGATTTGGGCCAGTGGTAGACAGGGCAGTTAGAGAGAGAAAGGGAATCAAAAAGATCAATGCATTATATATATATATATATATATATATATATATATATATACACATATAAAATATTCACAAACATGCCAATAAAATAATTGAATAACAAATAAAATTAAATTTACTAAAATCTTTCAGTTATGAGCAAAAATATGTACATACTCAACAAACTATTACATCAAAGGTCACATGCTTTACTCTTCCAAATTTAAGCACTCCCCAAAATTCCTGCAAAGGGTAAAGTAATTCAACTTCTGTTCCTTGTGCTATCATTGTGTCACCAGAACAAGGTTCAGCTGCTCTGTCCTCAAAAACTGATACTCAGAATATAAGGGTTATTGGAAAGAAAATCAGTTTTACTCGAGTGACAGCATCCTGAGAAGATGGAAATTAATTTTGTCAAAGACATCTCTTAGAGAATTAGGCACACAAAAGTGTTTATGAGAGGCAAAGAAGGAACAGAAGAATAATGAGCAGAAAGGTTGTATGATGTCTTTGTTGTTCTAGTCATGTGCCTTCTTCTTTTCTTTTTTCCTTTTCTTTGTCTGAGTTGCCTATTGACTGACATTGACCTCCTGGTGCAAGCTTTTGTGATTTTTCTCTCAATGAATATTACTTTGCTTCAAGTTAAAATTTATAATAATTTATATTCTTTGTTTTAGTTGATATACAGGATTAAAGAATAAGAGTATTATACATTCTGAAGTTATCTAAAGGTCACCAGATGTTCTTGGTTCTGCAAATTTGTACAAAGATCATTGAAAGTCAATATCTTAATCATTTAGGTGCAGCTTGTCAGTAGAATTTAGAAAACTAAGCAAAAAAAAAAAAAAAGACAAATTTTGCAAAAGGACAGTTTCGTTAGGAGGAACAATAATATATTTAGCTGCTGTGTGACATCCAGAATTAGTGATTTCTAAAGCCAACCAAAAGCATGTGGAGCTAAAAAAAGTTATTTAGGTTGTCTCAGTTGCAATTATTTTGAATATTCTGTTAAAACACAGTATATGAAATCATCAACTGGTAAAGAAGAGAGACAGATCGCCCTAACCTTTATTTATTATCCTAGAAATGGAGTTGTTTATACTCCAGGATCTGGGCTGAGGCTTGTATTAGTTTCCTTAGGCTATTGTGTTAAACTAATTTGTGATTTAAAGCAATGAAATTGTTTTACAGTTCTGATGATAAGAAGGTCAAAATTAAAGTACTGATAGTGCTACCTTCTCACCACAAATTCTAGAGGAGATTGTGCCCCCTGAATTTTCAGCTTCTGATCACTACCCGTATCCCTGAGTTTGTGGCTACATCATGTTTGTCAGTCAGTGCCTCTGACTGTATGACTTTTGTCACTTCTCTGTATATCTCTCTCATGGGTTTCTCAAAATAATACTTTTCATGAGATTTAGGGTTTTCTTCACCCAATAATTCAGAATAGTTTCATTCTAGATCTTTTAATTACACCTATTACATCAAATGAAACCTTTCCTTAAAATCAGGTAATTGATTCAGATTTGGAAATTAGGACATGGACTTTTTAGAGGAGGATATTGCTCCCATTAACCCATTATAAATACCAAAAGAGAATCACCAAGAGTAACTGAAAAACTATGTAGAACACAATATTTATTAAAAGATAAATTTTAACAAGTGTGAGAGAACTGTAAGTTTCCCTATATATTATTAAAACACTATCTGCAGCAATTATTTAGAAGTTTTGCTCAGAAAATATTTTTATCTGCAAGAAACATTTTATTACTGACACTGTTTAGAATAATCTGCACATGGTGATTTTAGAAGAGAATCCTAGTTGGTTTTATTTTGTTATTAAATTCTTGTCATCCAATGCATTCCTTTATTTCCAGTGCCACAGGTAAGGAGACCCTTTTCTTTCTCCTTTGTGTTCCTTGCTTCCTTACCAAAGGGCACAGTGTCTTAGGACTTGGGCCAGGACATGAGCATAAGGTTCTTTTCTACAGGGGTGATTCTCACCTCTGCTTTCATATTTTCTGAAAATTTCATAGTTCTCTACTATTCTGAAGACAGAAAGCAATGAGAGATGGAAGCGCCTGACACGGGACCTTCTCGTACAATCTTATCCCGTTTTTCCCTGTATGCTAACCGATTCCCTTAGAAACTGAAGTTTTCAACCATCTGGCCCAAACAGTCTGACTGCTTCCTGCTTAGGGTTTCATATCCCTTCCCTAAGGCAGACCACACTTTGGGAACACTGATGTAGAAAATGACAATCTTTATCTTGGGCTGTTGTGAGTTAGTTACAATGTTTTCCCACTGCCAGGAGCAGAAACATTCCCTGAAGGCTTAATTATTTCCCAAGTGCTTCACTTGACCAGAAGCTTAAGATATTTTTCCTTAGGCCTTAAATTTCACAATCTGCTTAGTTCAGTTAGCCTGAGCAAGCTGTGATGACATCTAGCTTTCAGATTCAATCCTAAGTGCATTGTAATCGACATGGAAACCTCAGGAGATTATGATATATGGGTACTTACTTGTCGCCTCGTTTGAACAAAGAACACATAATTTTAGACTTCCCTAGCACTGCCCCTGCTCAGCAATATCTCACCTGTCTTTTCACAATCAACTCTTACACCAGCCTGATATGTGTCCTACTCTACTTGGAAGTAAAAGTAAAAGTAAAAGTTCTCTTTTAAAAGACAAGTTTTTCTTAAAAAAAAAAAAAAGTTATTCTTATAGATTTTGCAAGATACACTTATTAACTGAGTCATTAAAGTTTCTCATTTGTTCGTGCTTCCTTATTCATTCACTTTAAAGAGAACTAGAAAAATCCTAAAGGAGAACTCTGTTTCTTCCTGTGGGTTTTGGTTCACCTTTCACAATTTCCACTCCTTACACACGCCACACAAGAGTTTTCTCCTCCTGCAATAAACGCTGTAAGGACGTTTATACATTGTCTTGAATTTGGGACAACTTTCATTCAGTTTGTTTTGTTTGATTTTGTTTTGTGTGTTTCTTAATCTTACTTGTGCTTTGAGGCAGTCTAATTTCTAAATTAAAGGCAGATGGAAATGTTAATTTGCTATGTAATGTCTTGTAGATTTGCAAATTTATTTTGGGGGGTTTTCTTTTTTTTCTTTTTTTTTTTT
>RJWM01049437.1:0-11116 GCA_004363535.1 Dasyprocta punctata
GGGCCGACAATCTGGTGGTTCCTCGCTCCTGGAGCAAGGAGGGGGCAAGGCCAAGGATCCCAGTGGCCCTTGGTCCTGGAGCAAAGAGGGGGGCAGGGCCAATGATCCTGGTGGCCCCTAGGGCCAAGGAGCCCACAGGAGGTTTCAAAATGGTGGCAATGGCATAGAGAATCTGTTCCTCACAATCAGTTCAGTGAGCTCAGTGATTTAGGCACTTGATCCCTACAACCAAGAGAAAGGAAAGCCTGGCTACTGGTTCAGCTGGCAGTGCACCTTGGTGGCATCCACATGTCACTGGTTTTAAGCACAAGGAAAATGGACAAATTTTAAGGTTAAGGTAGCTTCCACCCCAACCTCAGAGGGCAATATATAAAAATGTAAGAGTGAAGCCAAGGGTGCAATGAAAACCCAGAAGTTTGGAAAAGCCAGAAGCATGGATCATCCAAGAAAAGCTGCAAGAATTGAGCAAAATGGGCCTGAGAGAGAAGCCGTAGAAACTAAAACCCCTGGAAGTGCCATGGGGGTGTAACCAGTCAAACCCTTTGGAGCTCACAATTTGCCACAGATTGTTTCAGATGCTGAGTGTGGAACTTCAGAACTTAATGTTTGCCCTGCTAGATTTTGGACTTGCTTGGGTTCCAATGCTTTGTATTTCCCTGTGTGCAACTTTTGGAATGGTAATGTTTATTTTGTGCCTTTACATTTTGGAATTGTTTAACTTGTTTTCATTTGTACAGAGGGTTACAGTTAAGAGTTTGCCATAGATCTTGGATGACACTTTGAACTTGGACTTTTTAGCAATGATGAAACTGTTAGGACTTTGGAAATTCTTGGAAAGGGACTAAATGTCTTTTATATAAAGGATGTACATGAGTTCTTGGAGGGCCAGGAGTGGAATATTATGGCTTATGTCCCTGTAGCCCAGCCAAATCTCATGTAATCATGGCATGGATGTGGCTGAGTCTAGTGTTCATGATTGGTTTGTTGTCTGGTGCTGGCATTGATGGTGTGAGTGTGGCAGCCACCCAGGGGTGGAGCTGATATATAGCATAAGAGTGGGAAGAAGGCATGTTTTTCCCTCTTTCACCAGTTTGCACCTTGCTGTTTGGTGGCCACCATGACTGGCTGCCCCGCCACTCTGCCCTGCCTTGCAGCCAGTTGAATATGGACTGAAACCTCAAAGAACTGTAGGAAATAAACCTTTCCTTCCCTAATTTTGGGTGTCAGATAGTTTGTCTCAGCAATGAGTGAAAAGTAACTAAGACACTCCCATTGCCATTCTCTATCTTTGATGAAAAGCCTAAGATTTGTCAACTGTGAATTGATTGCCAAGGACTTTTATCTCTTCTGAATTCTTGAGTTCAAACAATCACCTTAAGAAAAAAAATGCTGTCTTCTTCAATCTGGTTACTAGGCTGTAAGACTGCCTTTATTTTTTCCCCTTTGAATCTAATCTATCAAGCCTGTAATCTTTTCCTAATGGATTTCAGGTGAGCAGGAAACAGGGAAAGATAAATAAAACTTTGAGTAGTGTTGTTGCAGGAGAAATGATCTCTATAGCTGCAAGGTAAGTTGGAATTAACCCCTGATTTGAGTCACACCCTGATAATAGAAGTGCCTGATTCATGAGGAACTCACAAAGGCACCTGAAATGTAAGCTATTCAGTTTTATATAGGTGAGATGCTGTTGATTTGTTGGTTATTTATTTTGACTCTACTTTTAAATGGTTTATGAAATATATCCACCTTTATCTTCTAAGTACTATAGTATGTGGATTAGAGACTGCTCCTATGAGATTCTCTTGCTGCATGGGTGTACATGTTTCATAGGTCAAGCAAATGCCTCAGTTCAGTATTAACTCTTTAATAAGTGGCAGGTCTAATACCAGCGGGTCTTGGTCCTGTGTGTGACATTGAGTTGCTGATTTCTTAAGGCACTATGATGAGGAGATTTTTAAAGTTATTCCAAGAAGAAGGAGAATGGACTACTTTTGTTCTCCTATTTTAAAACATCTATTTTATATATTCCATTGGAAAACACATATGTACGCAATTAGCTTTAGAGTTTGTAAAACAAAGAAAAAGTAGAAGAGACACACAAATGCTCTGTGTCTCTTGCTGTGTGATAAAATAATCTCCACAGCCGTGGGACTGTTCACAAGAAGGTGGTCATCAGATATCGTCTCTAGACATGTGTTTCTAGGGCCACTCCAAGAAAGTTCTTTTCTGAGCTCCCATGATGAAGTGGGGCTGGCACATGCTAGTCTGTGCGATGTGGTCAGACCTGCAGAGAAATGCAGTACAGCTCAATCAACCATTTTAATGACTACAGGATTTATTTGGTCACTATTCTCACTTGTAATTATTCTAAAAAATTGTAGCCAGTTTGTTGTTAATTTCTTCATTGGAGGAATAAGAATCTTTCAGCTCTCTCACATATCTGGAGATAAAACAAATAACTGAAAGCTAAAGTAGCAAATAAGAGTTCCTGATCACTTGAACAATCAAAGTGTGGACATAGTTACTGAGACATAGCTTGTTTAATGATGCTAACCATGCTAAATTTGGAAAGTTCACATACATGCACACATAAATCTAGTTGTCATTGGTAACTAGTGCTTGACTCAACCAAAATATAAAGGAGATTCTAATAACAGGAAAAAAAACCTAAGGTAGAAGGGAGAAAACCAGTCCCTCATGGTCCTATTACTCTGGACAACCACTATGAACAGTTTGGAAGATCAATTTCCAGCACTTAATTTCTTTCCTTTATCTAATTACAAATGCAAAAATTTGGAGGACTGGCTAAATTGATAGCAACTAAGGTACATAAAGCAAGTAAATGCTTGTATTGTTTGGTTGATTTTGCAGGCTTGGAACCGGCAGTCTGAGCATCTCTTAGGAAGATGATAGTATGCAATGTAGCAAATATGGGGGATTCTCTTCTGTCTTGTCTTTGAGACCCAATATTGTTCTCATTGTTTTGCTTTATTCTGATTAATTTTTTTGCTTTATTTCATATTCTGTTTTTATTGGTTTTATTGTGTTTTGTTTTTGGTTTGATTTTACTGTACCTGATGGAATGGTCAACTATTTGGTCACTATTCTCACTTGTAATTATTCTAAAAAATTGTAACCAGTTTGTTGTTAATTTCTTCATTGGGGGAACAAGAATCTTTCAGCTCTAGTACACTATAGTAGCTATTGTTTTCCTAGTATCTTTCTTTGAAGTTCTGTACCACTTCTGCTTTGTTTTGATTGACTTTGTTCTGTTATTTGTTGGATTTTGCTATCTTTAAAATAAAAAAATTGTAAAAAAGTAAACAAAGCAGACAACACCCATATAAACTTAAATAAAGAAAACAGCTAAGTCAGAAACACAGGTGGGATTAAAAAAACAAGTAACCCTGCATTCATCCTCCCAACAATCCTGCAGATAAGGCCTTTCCAGAATTTCCAGAATTCCCATCTGACACTTGTGGAAATGAAGTGCAGAGTCATTAAGTAACCTGCTCAAGCATAAAGCCTGGATTCAAATTCACGCAGTGCGTTTGTGGCATCCTTGGTTTTATATGTCATGACTTACTTTATTATTCTCTTTCTTGGGATTATCAATTGGGACTCCCAAGGGAACTCCATCAGCCACCTGAGCCATGTAGAGGCGCCCACTTTGCACAGTTGTAGAGGATTTCCCTTCACCACTACAATCATTTATTGCCTTAAAACCACAGTTCTTTGAAACTAACCCAAGTGCCATCCAGCACAATTCGTGTTACCACCTCTCAGTACCTTTTGTCTTTCCACTTCTCTTTCTAAACACAATAAATTATATCCAAATGGAAGTCAAGGAGGAAACTTCCCCTCCTTCCTCATCAACAAAGCTGGTGGCTGGCACAGAAGCCCTGGGGAAGCAGCATCTGCTAGCACTCAAGGATCCCCGCCCGCTCAAGCTGAAGATGGAATTAACAGGCGCACGGTAGTTTGCAGCTCAACATTTGTTCAAGTCTGGCACATGCACACTTCATTAGCAACTATATTTGAAAGGAACGATCAAGGAGGTGAGAAGGAGAGTGGATCTGATTAAAGGAATATTCAAGAGAGGAAATCAGACCATTTAGGTAAAAGCTTCAGAGTCGGAATGAATGAACTGGAGAGCAGAGCAAAGGGCCAAGTATGCGTGGGGAGGGTCATCAGACAATTTGGGTAATTTGCATTTGCAACTTTTAAAGCAAAGTCATTGCATGCCATCAGCTCCCCAGAATAGGGACTCCATGCATTGTGCTGCCTCCAGGAAAATGAAGCCTCAATGAGGGCACACACTTTGCTGTGATTTCGGCTCCAACTGGCTAGAATTAGATATTCTGGATAAATTACTGTGTATTTACTCAAAGCTTGCATTGACCTGGGCTAGGTAGATAAAGTCTTAGCCATTTGACAGAAGTCACAAAGCAACATGCATGCATCATCCAACTAAAATTGATTGTTGAAGTGTACAGGATCAGTGGTAAAATATTAGCAGAATTCCTCTTGTGTACCCACTGTTAATCAAAGTGAGAAGGTGCAATAGAAATCGAATCACAGTGAGTGGTGAACTTGGTGAGACGTTGATACTGGCCAGGAACAGGTTCTAAGCTCAGTACTCACGTTAATGTGTCCAATTCTCTCCTTACCACCCATAGAGTAGATAGATATAAGTGTGATCACCCACATTTGCCATACAAGGCAACCTGTGCCAGGTGAATTGATAATTTGTCCTGTGACCTGGCAAATAGTGGAGTTGGGACTCAGTGATCAGCTGGGATCATTAGTGTTATTCGCTGCCACTCTGGCCCTCCAAGAATTTTCTTGAATTTAAGAACACAAAAGGGACACATATGAAACAGAGAACAATGTGTCCCTCAGAACAAAAGGGAGAGGGGATAACCTTGACTAGTTTTCTGGATGGAGGAAGTGTTTGAGCTGTCTCGAATTTCATCATTGGTTTACATATCCATCTCTCCACCCTCCCATGCACTCATCCTTCTGTGCTCCTGTTTACTTACCTCCTGAACACTCTTTAGGCTCCAACTATTAGCCACACCCTGAAGGCTGAAATGGTGGATTTTGTGCTGAAATAGTTGTATTTCAGTAGTGTTAGTTTTTCTCCCCAGGAGGAGTAACCTTATTCCATGCACACACTCACACAGGGTCTTCTTTAGGAAAATCAGCTTGCCACAGTCTGTCAAAACTAAGAATGCTTGTACCTGTACTACAGCAATTGCACAGGATTTTACCCATTTGGAAATGACCTGGTTCAAGATCATTCGCTGCAAGTACTGTTTTTAACAGCAAGGATTAGAAATGGCTCACATGTTCATCGAAAGGGAGCCGCTTAAATAAAACATGATAGCACACCCAAAGAGGTTACTAACTGTGCTGCTGTCAAGGGAAGGTAAGAAACTGAGAGAGGATATCTTGAAGATATTTGAGAGAAAAAAGCAAAGAAAGTTCACATAGTATGCTACCATTTAGGTAAAGGGGACGTAAATATAAACATCTTTGATTGACACTTATAAAATACCTCTGAAAGGATGCGCCGATTCTGACAAACTTTATGATTTTCAGTGGAGGGAGTGGGCAGCTGAATGTGAGAAAGACAGGAGGGAGTTTTTTTTTCCCTGAATATCATTTTGTATAATTAGGATTTTGAATTTTGTGGATATATTATCTATATTCCTTTCAAAAAATTAAAAGCAAAACAGTGCGCACATCCAAGCATTAGGGGTGTATCTGAGAATGCTGGCATTTCATTTTGATCTCTTCAGTCTTCCAGGACAACCACAGGAAATGCTGGTTAACAATTTGGATACCACAACTGCCTGACTCACTCCTGAAATGCTGTGACATTTGACTTCTGTCATTGGCTGAACCAGGTGTCCTCCCAGGGGTCCCATTCTTAAACTGATGATCCTGTCCCTCTACCTTGTGTTTGCCATTTGAGAGGAGGTGGCTGTATGGCCCTCACCCAGAAGGTGACATTTGTGCAAAGCTTCAGGCAGGCCACGACAGGGGCCTCAGAGCATCTGACAGCACACGAGAGCTTTTCCTCCAGAGCTCCCTGATAGTTCTCTTGGCCCATGTCTGCCTCTGATGATTGTTTTCCTGCTGATTCCTGATCATCAGCACACCTCTCCCACCTTGCACAGCTCACTCCTCCTCCTCCAGATGAATCATCTGCAGTGTTCTTCCCAGAGGGGCCTCCCCTGACCTCCCACATAGGATAGCCACCTCCAATGCCATCCTCCATACTCACATCCACTTAACTTCTTCACTACATTTGTGGTTTTACATAATTTCTGTGTCTTCCTGCATCAGCACATCTTGGGGAGACAAAGGGCTTGATCTGGAGTCCCAGCCCTATTGACAGTCAGCCTCCTGATGACTGTCTCCATGAGTCTCTTACTAAATATTTTAGTTCTTTGAAGTCAAGCCTGTCCCCTTGGAGTACCATCAAGACCACAGTGGGAATGAGAGTCCTAGGAACTAGACTGAGGTTTGCCATTATGTGGAATGGCATTATGTCCCAGGGACTCTAATAAAATCAGTCCTGGGTCTCTACCCTAAAGCAGATAGAAGTGGAGATGAGAAAGGTAACATCCATTAAGATTTTACAAGAAAAAAATATAGCATCCTTTGACCTGTTCAAAATTGTATTTCTTTTGAGTCAACATAGCTTTGTAATGAATGTAAAGTGCTCACAAGTCTAAGGGTCACAATCGTATGAGGTGGCCATCTAATTTTATTCCTTTTCATTCTTTACTTTTGAGAAGGAAGTTTGATAGCAGCTAAGTGGGGCTCAGATTTTGACTCTCATACTTGCTTTGGGTGAATCAACCTTTCTGAGCCCACTTTTTCACCTGAGATCGACGGGGTGGTGGAAGTTGGAGGTAACATCTGCCTTCTAACATTGACAGGATGTAAAGTGAGGAGCAGTGTCTTTGAGGTACAGTCAGCAATATTCAGTCTTTTCCCTTTCCTCAGCCCTCCTCCCTGTCTGCCACCATGAAAGGTTTTTCCTGCACTCAGTGGCCCATGAGATTAACGCCTGCCTGTGAACTGTGAAGACTATGAAAAGAAAGCACATGGCCTTTGAGTTCACAAGTGATTTAAAACTTTGGTGTTCAGTGTCCTGGTCACAAATCTAATATATACCTCTAATATTTTAAGGAGCCATTCAATTAAATTTGAAGTCAGAGTCATACTGTATTTCAGACAGCATTTTTGCAAATACATTGATGTGTCAGTCAGAATGTAGGTTCAACTGCTATAAAATAAAACACCCCAAATGTCATAGCATAGTTCTGATAGGCACTTATATCTTCTTACATCACAATCTGGACTTAGTTGACAAGTCTAGGTTTGTAGTGGTTACCTAGAAAGGTGCCCAGAGGCCCAGGTCCCTTCAGTTTCCTTGTTCCACTATCCCCTTGGGTAGTACTTTTGTTCACCTGATCAAACCTAGAACAGCAGCCCTGTACTGATATTCTGGCCTCAGTGAAGGAGGAGAAAGAAGAGTTCAAAGCTGGTGATTTCTTTTCAGGGGAGTAGTGTATGTGGCTTCAACTCCTATTCCTTTGGCACAAATTTAGTCATGAGGCCATACCTAGAGGCAAGGTACTTGTGAAATTTTATTTCTATGGATGACCATAGACTCTGCTTAAGCTTGGTAAATGGAAATATATTACTAGGAGAAAGAAGAGGAAAGTGTAATCAGGAGACAGTGAACTCTTGATCTGAAAGACAATAAATGAGAGTATAGCTGGCTCAGGGTGAGTCCACAGCTGCCATAAAAATGCAGCTGCTAACAGGTACCACAGCCTCCTTTGAACATACTACATTCATCAGCTTTCCCTTTGCTGGACAAAATACCCAACACCCAAAATTTAAAGGCAAGATTTATTTGGCTCATGATTTCAGGGGCTTCAGTCCATGGTCAGCTGGCTCCAAGACAGGAACATGATGGTGCAAGGGTGATGTGGAGCAAAACTCATTAGTTCACGGCAACTGGGAAGCAGAGCAGGGCTACAGTGCCCAGGGACCAGATGTAGACCTGAAGGTCACACCTCCATGACCTACCCAGACATACCCAGAAATGTGCTTTACTAATCACCTAGGTGGCTCTCAAGCCAATCAAACTGAGAATCCAGTTTAAGAGCAGGTAGAAAATGTTAAGAAAATAGTGACACTACTTCTTTCATTTAACAAAAATTAATATCCAACAAAACCAAAGATAACAATTTCAAACCCATATTATATATTTCACTGTTTCACCACATTATGACACACCCAGGTGTTGCTATAGAACTCAGCTGAAGTTTGTTTGAAAACTGGAATCAAATTTTACTTCACCTCATGAAAGTCTATGACCCTTGACTATCTTCAAGGTCAAGACAGAAACTGAAAGCTTAGTGATTCATGCATTCCTGCGACCAGTAGCTGTGGTCTGGCAGAAAGCCGTTGGTGGCAGAGCCTGTGCACCAGGGTGCCAGACCTTAGGTTTCTTTTCCTTTTTTTTTTTTTTTTCCTGCGGCACCAGGGATTGAACTCACAACCTCACGCCTGTCAGACAGGTGCTTAAGTCACTGAGCCAAACTCCCGGCCCTGGTTTTTTGAGGCAGGGTCACACTGTGTAGCTCAGGACAGCCTTGTGCTCACGTTGTAGCCCAAGTGGGCCATGAACTCACAACGCTCCTCCTACCTCAGCCTCCCGAGTGCTGGGATTAACGGCGTGCGCCACCATGCCCAGCTAGACCTTAGGTTTCTGTCTTAGTTACTTTTCTCATTGCTGAGACAAAATACCCAATACCCAAAGTTAAAGGAGCAACCATGCTAACTGTCTTTCTCTCCCTTACATGTTTTCTAGGCTATCCAGTCTTACTCACATTCAGGGTGGGGGTACCCTTAATGCTTCCCAGAACTATGCTAAATCAATCAGTGAATGAATTTAACAATCACACATCCTTAGTCCTAGCCTCACACACTCCAGATCCAGCTACCTCTGAAAATACCCACCTATGACTGCATGAGGCTTTGGAGGGACATCTAGACACAAGCTATAACAGTTTCCTTGTTGTAGCTCTTCCACTAATAAAGTCTATAACTTCATCCACTTCAGTGTTTGTATCTCCATCTTCATTTCCATGAGCAGGAGGCAGATGAAGCAGAATGCCCCTGCCTTATGGGGAAAGAGTCACTCTTCATGAGGGTTAGGTTTTCTGCAAAAGTCAGCTGCAGGGTGCTAGGTTTCCCCACTGGGACATCAGACTGAGTTGAGATGCCACTCAGAGTAAAGTCAGCTCACATTTGTTTAAGGAATAGTTTTATAGCCATTTTCTCTGTGAGCTTCTCTTTTGAGGCAGATTGTTATTTGTGTTACTGTTACTATTTCCACTTTGCTCATTTACACATTTTGCATAAACTGAGAAGCAAAGAGATCATAGGTGTTGGCCAAGGACGCAGAGATGTTTGTGATTGTTTCTGCAACATACCAGAGTACTGAGATTGATTTTCAAAATCTCATTAGGACATATTTATGAAACAAATGGGCAAGTGCTGCTTCAAATGTGATCATGTAAGAAAACTCTTTGCTCTGTCGTAGTCATGAGAACTCTTGTGGGCTGTTCAGTTCATTTCCATCTGCTCCTGCTTTGTGCATCAGGTAGGGGAAAGCACTAGCAACAGAGCAGGTATTCTTTGTGTAAATTCTCATATTTATGGACCACACTCTACTTGATGAAGCAGGCTGATGCATATCAACAGGCCCACATGCTAACCGTGGATGAGGCTTGTGTCTCCTTTCTCTTTGCAGTCACTGCCGCACCTTGTCCATGGTAGATGTCTTCTCTGCGTCTGTGGAATGGATGTTCTTGGGGTCCCTGCAACAGCCAGGCATGAAGTAGTCCCATGGAATAAGCCTGGAGAATCCCTGGGGAGGCTGAGTCACAGTGAACCACAGTGAAGCAGCATTTCTAGATCATAGTTTCCGGTCCGGATGTATTTCCCACTGTCCCACACCCTCCTCAGCCTTATTTCTGAGTCCATGGCCCTCCCTGCATGCTCTCTGAGGGCCTGCGTAATTCCCTTGCCTTCTCAGAAGAAGCCTCAGTCTTTCCTCCAGTGAGTAAATTTGGGACTTGAGGTGATGGGCTTGTTCCTGCTCCCTTTCAGTAAGCGTGGAGACGCATCCAGGAAGACATGCAGTTCTTGTTCTTGAAAATGCAAATGTGTTTTCCTTCCCTTCATCTTTCCTAAAGAGATTGAACCACTGGTCTGTTTCATCATTTGATTTTTCTAGCAAATAGAAAGGGCCAGAAAATTCGCCTCAGAGTTCCCAGGGCCTGCACTTGTCCTTTGTTCCTGGAACCTAAGTCTCTCTCTCTCCACAGTTAGACTGAGACCAGTGCTGAACTTGTCTGGAGACAACCTCCTGCTCTGATCTTTGCAGACTCTAAGAAACCCAATCCTCTTGCTCTTCAAAAATCTCCAGAGTCTTCACATTCTTACAAATCCCCTGCCTGGAGTGCGTTTAGGATCTGTGATTTACTTCTGACCAACAGAATATAGCAGAGATGGCGGATGCCACTGCTGCTGTTACAGTCCACGAGACTGGCGCTTCCATCCTGACAGATTTCCTTGTCTTTCGCCTCTGCTTGCTTTATCAAAGTAAGGAATTGAGGGCCTCAGTCCAACAGAATTCAGGCCTAAATCTTGTGAGCTTAGAAATGGGTCTGCCCCCATCAAGACTTCACGAGAGACCCTGAAGCTCAGAGCCCTGCAAAGCTGTTACTGCGTTCCTCCCCCACCGAGAGCATGAGATGATGAGTATGTGCTATGTTAAAGCCACTATGCCTGTGATAATTTGTTACACAGTGATGGATAACAAATACTCTCCACCACAGATAATGAGTCATCAAGTTCTGCTGCTCCTCATCATTGGAGAGCTCTTGAATCTCCACATTGGTCTCTGCACCTGCTTCTGCTCTATGTCAGTCCTCAGCAGCCTCATTTGGACAAAGTGATTGCTTCCTGTGTCACAAGGGTCCCAGTGGATTGAGCACCCCCACTTACCAGTTTAACT
>RJWM01049438.1:0-11124 GCA_004363535.1 Dasyprocta punctata
TATTTTTCTCTTTTTTTTCCTTTATTTTATATTCTGTTTTTATTGATTTTGTATCGTTTTGTTTTTGGTTCAATCCTACTACATCTGTTGGAATGGTCAGCTAATTTGAAGATAGCAAGGTATGTTATAGTAGCTATTGTACTCATATTATTGGTCTTCGAAGTTCTGTACCACTCCTACTGCTTTGTTTTGATTGACTCCATTTGTTGCATTCTGTTATATTTTACTATCTTTAAAATAAAAAAATAAAAAAAAAAACAAAAAAACCCCAAAATTTTCTGTGATTCTAATGCTGCTGATCAGGGATCACACTTTGAGAAACACTGAGGTGGGTAATACTCCACAAGAAGAGGCAATTTAAATAGAACTTATTCATTTACAATTAAATTATTCATTCACTTGACAAATATTTAATGTGGCTGGGGTATAGCTCAGTGGAAAGCCCTTGACTAGCATGTGCAAAGACCTCCAACTGATCTCTACCACTGTAGAAAGAAAAAAATCAAACAAATTAAAAAATTCTATTTTGTGCCTACTATATCAGGTTCCTGATTTTATATATTTTTCTTTACATTTTTTTCCATAGTGAAGATTAAACCCAGGGTCTTTATCTTAGGTACATTTGCATCCCTTTTTTATTTAATATGAGTGGATCAAATCTAAGGTAATTTAACATTTCAGATAATTTCTATACATATATTTATATATTGATATCTAATTTATGATATGTTTTTTCCAAAATGTAACTAAATTCAGTGTTATTTATTAAGTGCTAATATTGCACAAAGCTATGAAAATTAAAATAATAAATTATTATCAATGTTATTAGATATATGAAGATATATCTCTACTTCTTTGTGTTCATCCACGTACAGTGCATGATCGTCAGTATTGTTGTCAACCTTACTGTAACAAAATTGTATAATGAAAGTTGCATGTTATCATCATGGCTTGTGCTAGACAAGTTCTATTTTGTTTTCCTTTCCAATTTAACTTTGGTTGTTGTGTTGGTGTTTCAGTTCAAACAAGAGAAAGAACTGTTGTATATAGAAATGCAGAGTGTATGAAAATCCTGTAATAAAACTTAATTCTTTTTATTTATTTTGGTTGCATTTATTTCCATCTTTTCCAAAAAAAGAGAGTAAAATAAAAAGGAAAAAACTTTGAAAAGACAGATAACACAGTATCTCAAAGTTTAGGCACATTAGCAGCTTTGCATTTATTCATGTAGCTGTGTGTATTCATGCGCATATACACTTGTGCCTATGTGCATGAGTGCTTTGTGTGGGTCTATGTGCATACACAAATGTTAGCCAGCAGCTCTTGTCTGCACATGTATTTCTTCTTGTAATCTCAAAGTATTCATAAGTTATTTTTTTTGGTTTTTCACTTACTATACTATAAGTGATTTCCCAGATTCTAGAGTCTTCATATTTATTGAAATGGCTCCCTAAATTTTTATTTAGAAAAAATTGCACAACATTTCTCTTCACTATAAACACATAAATCCTTGTATTTTTCTAATATGGAAAATTTTCTGAATTATATTCTTATGAAATATTCCTAGTAGAGATGTTCTATTTCCAATGTCACAAACATTTTAATGAAAATTTTTATGTGTCTTATTAATTTGCAATGTAAGCAGAAGTATAAGAAGGTAACAACTTTTTAAAACATCACAAAATTTATAATTTTTAGTTATGTAAGAGATATTATCATTGCTTTTTAATTTTAATCCACATATATTTTGTTACCAGTTAATTTAATCATTTTGTTGTTAATTTATAATTTTGCTTCTTATTCTTAGATACACAGACCATTTGGATAATGTAATACACCTTACTTTATTTATTTAGCAGATAACATTGCTTTTGTAATGGTGGACACTGAGTTTTTAAAAAAACCCTTCTTATTGCAGTCTTATAGAAAATGGACATTTGTCTAAAATTAAATGAGACATTTTCCAATGAAAATGAACATTTTTATTACCTTTTTAGAATAAATAAACAAGAATATCCCTAGTATAAATACTCCAAAAAAGATTTCACTTTAGTAGTAGCATAAGAGATTTTATGAAATTTTTAAAAGGCAAGAATGTATTTATATGGCATTGTTTTTAGGTATTTTACTGTATTTTAGATGATGACAAAACCAACTTGGATTTCTTGAAATACAATTTATTTTGCTGTATTAACACTATAGACCAGGGATGGCGAACATTTTAGAGCTTGCAAGGAAACAAACTGCTGGCTACAGCACACATGTCACAGGTCCCCTATAAATGCTATAGACTAACTTGTGTCCCCATCTCATTCCTGTGTTGAACATCAACCTCCAATTGGACTGTATTTGAAGATAGGGCTTTCAGGAAGTAATTCGAACTAACTGAGGTCACAAAGGTAAGATCCTAACCCAATAGGACTGGTGGCCTACTAAGAGAGAGAATCCACCATTTTTCCAGCTTGCGTGCACCAAATGGCCACGTGAGCAGAGAAAGAAGGGAGCCCCCTGCAAGCTGGGAAGGTGACCTTCACCTGAACTTGGCCATACTGGAACCCTGATCTCAGATTTCCCACCTCCACAGTATTGAGAAAATAAATGTATTGTTTAAGTGATCCAGTGTATGTTATTTTGTTGTGGCAGCCCAAGCAGACTAAGAAAACAGCAGAGGATTAATTATACATGTACTTATATGAGTCCATACTTTTCTATTTCTCAAGCAATATCTTTCACTGGAGACTAAGGCAGAACTTTATTTTGGGACAGTTCACAGAAAATATAATTTCTAGTTTCGCCAGGGTTTTCCCAATTATGTGACAGAAATGGTAATATCTACCCTATCTTTCTCTCCCTTTCCCACAAAAATGTTGCTGTGTTATCGTATACAAAAGTGGTTTGGAAGCAGAAAAACACTAAAAATAAAAAGCGATCATTGAATGATAAAATTCACAGGTATTTTTGAACCTCTAGTACTTTGCCTGCACTATATTCTTTTTATTTTAATCTACATCACAGAAAGCACTGGCTCTAGTGTAAGTTAGAACACAACTTCCAAAATAAGTACACTAAATACATCCATGAACAAGAACTTCACTGTCAGAAACAGTCAAAAGTTAAATGATTCTTAAATTGAAGAATGTGGCATTGTGAACATAACAACTTCAGAATATATTTATAGATCCTCTATTCCCCACACTATAGTGTGGGAGGAGTCTCAAAGGGCACAATTTACAAAATAATGATTTGTTTGTAACTTGTTCTATTTGCAGGAGAAAAGGGGAAGGTTGCTAGTTAATGGAAATTAGCACTCATGTCTGACATGGAGCTACCAGGATCTTGCAGTGTGTCTGTTAGCACATGCTGTCAGTTTTGCTATATAAACAAACAGCGATGTACCTAATTACTAAGGAAAGTTATTATATAAGACAGGAGAAATTGTCAGCTAAACTTAGGACAAAAATTACATAGAGCTTCTAGTGCTAGATATAGCATCCAGAATCGCCACTGACATCTATTTCATCTGTATTAGCAAGATCTCATACTCCTGAAGGTAAAAGGCTGCAGGAAATATTCATTAAGGCCAAGAAGCTTGTTCTTATTTTTTACTCCTGCCTGTTTTTGTTCCTCTTCTGTAATGAGGGTAATTTACTATAATCAACAGAGCTGGGTCCCAGCACCAACATATGGTGGGCTTTAAGGCATGTTTGTTAAATTGAATATGTTTACTTGTTATTAAAACCTGAGACAAAACCCTGAATTTACTTATTTACTAAGACCATGGGCTACTGTTATTTATTTTCTGATTTAGAGATTTTTATCTGACAATAGAGCATAATAAGTGCCATTAAACTTTGATATAAAGATGAAGTAATATTAGGTATAAAGAAATATTTATAAAGTGAATGACCTCAGCCTGGAACATATTAGCTTGATGTTACATAGTGTATCCTATTTATTCATATTAAAAAGTGAACTAAAATAATATTATTACCACTCTGTTAAATCATCTCATTTGTCTCATAGACAAATTTTCACAAAATTAAAACATGGAGAAGTTTTTTATGTATGTTAGGCCCTGCATACTTGTACCCCTCTCTCATAACTCATAGGTTGAAATTCTAACCTCTAAAGTGATGGCATCACAAGGAGGTGAGTTTGAAAGGTGATAAAATCCTAAGGAAAGTGTCCGTACAGAGTGCATGACATTACAAGCGATCCCAAGGAGAGACCTTGGCCTTGCTAATTTGAGGACAAAAAAACAATCACATATGAGCCAGGAAATGGGCTTTCATCAGACACTGAAGGTGTTCACACTTCAGTCTCGGCTTTCTCAGCCTCTAGAAAAGAATTTCTGTTATTCGTAAGACACACAGTTTCTGGTATTTTGTTATAGGTGCTCAGTCCCACTGAGATAATGTCTAACACCTATAGGTCCTGCAAAGCCGGATAGCACATTTTTCTTTCTCTTACACAGATACTTCCTTCATTTAAGAGTTTGTGCTTTCGGGAGGTTTTGAAATTTTCAGATATTGTATATAGAATCTCTTATTTGTTCCTTAACAGAAAACCTAAAGAAAAAAGCAGTTATCAGTTCTATTTTACTAATTTGAAAACATAGTACAATACAGATAAGTAAGCATTTACCTGCTTAACCAAGATTTCTCCACAATCTAACATTCCAATTAATTATAGCAATATAATTAATCACTATTACCACATAGCTCAGGAAGTATCTTCCCCAACTTTTCTTTTTCCCCTTTTCATCTATACCTCTGGCAGTTCTGCTGCCTCTGTTTCTAGGATATTTTCTGAATTCATCACATTTCACCGTTGCAATTTCTCTAAAGTGGTCATGCAGTGATTATATGTGTTACCTGGTATTGTCATGGGGATAATTTGGAGGAAAAAAAAAACCTCTGAAAATTGAAAAACTGAAATACATGTAAATCACTCTTTATTGTCAGAGTTTGAAGTAGCCCTTTCCTCTACCCGAGTTCATATTTAGCAGGAAGGAAACACAGAAAGTATGCAGATAGAGACAAAGACATCAATTTTTCACTTTGCTGCATGCAAATATTTTTATTTGTTCACTAATAAAACTTAAATATCTTCTCTAGGTAAATTCATGTATCAAATTCAAGGAAGGTCTCTTAGGCCATATGCACTCAGTATAGAGCTATTCTACTGTATTTCATAGGAGAGCTGAGGATGAAATTAATAGCCAAACCTAGATGATGCCTGCCAGTGCAGACTTCCTTGCTGATCAGGGTTTTCCCAGACTCGCTCGTGCATGACACAACTTTCCCAACTCACCAAAGCAAGCTGCCTGCGTCTCCTGTCTGCTCTGTGGGCAACATAAAGCAAGGTATGGTAGAGGTCTTTTCAGGTTTATACTCTTTGATCTGAAAGTCATCCTACACATAATGGCTAAGATCTAACTCACAGACCTCTGCAAGGTCAAGCCGCACTTTTGTAGCTCAAGATCAAGCTCCAAATAGTGCAAGGGCAGTGTGTTCTACTCACTAAGGTAGAGCTGTCCAAGTCTGACCAGGTCCTTGTAAAAACTTATTTTCCAAGGATCAAGGGTTTATATTTTCTATTGTTAAGCTGACTAAAAATAGCCTCTCTACCAATATCCAGGAAGCCATTTGCCTGTGAATAGAGCTGCCATAAACCATAATGATTCACCAAGGACAAAATCCTACATAGACCACACTAAAGCCCTAATAATAAATTCTCAGCCAATTTCTCTCTCTGGTATTTTGGTCCCTAAAATACTTCTTGACTTTTCTCAAGGTTCCCAGCCAATACAGCCAGATACTGGAGTGTGGGGGAGCTCAATAAATTACAACTTTTCAGCTAAATTCAAACCAAAAAGAAATTCAGAAGACAAGGGTATGAAGTGGCAGACTGCCCATTTTATTGATATTAACATAAATGGAGTCCCTGGCTCCAGCTTTCTCAGTAACTGAGTTTTGCCAATACTTTACTCCTCAACTGAGCAGACGCATCCACCTTGTCACAAAGAATCAGAGAATCACTGTCGTACTACCAACAGATGTAATTTTCATCCTGAACTTCATTTCTTAAATGAAGAACCAAGAGTACTGAGAATTCAAATGATCTGAGAGACTGATGTTCATTAATTGCACATTAACATCAAAGAACGACATACGCTTATAAATATGCAGGTGCTGTGACTTGTTCTGTCCACTTACTCTAAGGGTGATGGTGATGATTGGAAGGTGCTAGCTGCTTGTCATAATAAAATGTATCTTTTCTGTGAAGTATTTTAAAAAATCTTTAGTGCTCTTTTTTTGGATCAATGCTTCTAAGTATATGATAATAGGGAATTCGTCATGTATCTGAGTAAGGGTAAGAGAAGAACTCTTCAGACCAGGCTACTCATAGAGGAGTTTCGACAGCCACCTGTACCTTTTCCAGTTGAGAATCTTTTCTTAAGTGAACTGTAGCAATGGAGCTTCACGGATTTGTATGTTTCATTTCTTGGGTCCCTGAGTGAACCTAAAAAAGCTTGAAAATCATTCCTTTTGAGTTACATTAATAAACCATTGCCATGTTTTTCATTTTGCTTTTTGTTTTTTTGTTTTTGTTTTTGTTTTTGTTTTTACCATAATTTTTACTCATGGGCCATTCATTAGTCTGACATTGGGACTCTTATTTCAGGACCTTGTCATTAACCAACTGCCAAAGGCCTAATGCTAGTTGTCACTCTTCCCTCTCATTATTCCCTTTTCCTCATCCCATAAGGAAATTGTCCCTTTCACCTATTAGAAAATGTGCCCAGCCTGTAAATCTTATCATAGAGTAAAGCTTGCGAAGGATTTATTCTTTTGTCCATCTTTTTAGTTCTAAACTATTTAAAGAATCTATCCTGCATAAGACCCAAGTAACTGCAGTGGAGAAGACACAGAAATGGCTGAGAAAAAACTCAGGAGGTGGCCTGAGCTTTACTTCCCAAAGTGACATTCCTAGACCATAGCTACTCAAAGTGTGGTCCTGTTACATGTTGAATCTTAGGCTCCACCCCAGACATTTTGAGTTGGATTTTGTATTTCAGCAAGAAGCACAGGTGATGAATATGCATGTTAATCTATAAGAACTACTTCCTTAAAGCACTAATTATTTGATAAGACTTCCTTGTTAAATTAAGTCTTTCAAGTTCAATTTCAGAAATTCTGGATTAAATCAAGTATTTAAAGGATTTATGCTGAGTAACTTTGTAAAAATTTTGATACAATAGTCTTGTGTTTTTTTTTTTTAATCTCTAAAAGGCACAAGTTCTCAAGAAGCACAGAGTTTCTAAAAAAATATTTTGTTTTTAAATAAAGAAACTAGCTTTATTCCAGAAAACTAATAGTAGGTAAGGTCTTTTGCAAAGATGATGTTTTTCTACATTTCACTCTTTATTTTCACTTCTGGAAAAGTTTTTTTTTTCTTTTTTCTTTTTTTAATGCTTTCTATTATAGTAAGCTAGAAAGAATTTAACTCATTGCCTATCAGGGGTGAGGTTATGACTTAGGGATGGCAAATCATTCATATCAACTAAGTTGGGTCAGTGAAGTTATCTGTTAGGTACAGGATGTTAGAGGATTCAGGGAGACAGGGCTGAAAAAAAGAACACATGCAATTACTATTGTCTCGATGGCACAATAATATCATATAAGCACCTACATATGGCTAAGGCAAAAGGTCATACTTCCAACATTTTAAGTGTTGTTTTGAATCAGGTATCTCTTTTTGTTTTTGTGTTTTGAGATAGGGTTTTGCTATGTTGTCCAGCTGGCCCTGAACTCACTGTATAGCACAGAATCCTGTTGTCTCAGTCTCCTGAGAGCTGAAATTACAGGTGTGCACCACCACAACTGACTGCCAGGTATCTATTGTTTTTAATAATAAGAGATGTTTTAAATGCACTTAGTCAGTTTGATACAATACTGGGACATATACTGAGCCTTTTGGAATGGTGCATTATGCTATGGGTGGCACATGGAGGAGATGTGTGGGCCAAATCCTTAGCCAGTGTTCTTCTGTGGCCTGTTACAGCTGCTGGGGTTATGCACCAATCTGAGGATAATTCGTTTTTAATGGTTGTTACTGGAAGTGGACAGTAGTGCTCTCACAAAAAGAAAACAATCTGGACATAGGAAAACTAAGTAGCTGTCAGAGTCATCTGGGAATCTTGTTAAATGTTTAGATTTGGGGACCAGTTCAAGAGTACTCACTGCAGTATGGGGAGAGACCTACAGAGCTGTGTCTGCAATGGACATCTCTGATCTCTTGTGCATTCGTAGTGACATCGATTGAGTCTAGAAAATCCTAAGCTAAGGTACCTTTTGGTGTTTCACGGTCGATAGTCAGCCAGTTTTTCTCAAAGCCATCACAACTAGAGTCCTCCAAATACAGGGATCACAAAGTTTTTGGAGGCAATCTATTCTATGACTCTGTATCATGTCTTCCCTAAATATATGTTCCTATTTCTAAAGACTCAGTCATATTTACAATCTTAGAGTCTGTGTCAGATTTTAAAGTGTCCAACTATGTTTTCATGTATTACCTCATTCCATCCTCATTCTGACTTCCCCACTAAAATGCACAACATCCAGTTAAATGTTAATTTCAAAAAGAAATGAAGACATTTTTAACATAAGCATGTCCTAAGTTTTAAATGGGATATACTTATACTAAAAATGTCTTCATGCTTTTAAATTTGGAATTCAAATTTAGTGGGACATAGTATTTTTTGCATACTATATTTTTATTTGCTATATCTGGTAACCCTACTACCTTAGAACAAAGTTGTGAGGGAGACGGACAAAGTGTCAGTCTGATCCGATTTTACTGAAAAAGAAACGCATTTTGCAAGCCTCGGGTTTCTCTCCACCACACCAACAGTGAGCTGGTCTCTTCTGACCCGAGAACTCTATATTCTGCCCTTCTGGCTTGAGGGATGATTAAAGAATGATTAAACTGTGATCCTGAACTCTTCATTTCAGCACACATCGTTTGAGTATATGTTGAGAGCGTTGGGGTTTCATGAATGATTTAGAGATGTTTATTGTCTTTGAATTATGACCAACTATTTTGTCACAAATAGTTTGGGACAAATACTATTTCTGCAAACCAAAAGATTCCAAGATACTTAATAGAAAGAATATTTGTATAAACGTTAGCTAAATGAAATCTCCCATAGTCCTGAAGAAAGATCAGTCAGCCAAGCACACTGAATAACATAAATCTTTATTTTATTAGAGTCTAGTGGACTATCTTCCTAGATTGAGTTGGACAGAGAGGAGTCAACATCATAGACAAAGGCTTCAGACATTGACCTTTGGAGCCTAATCATCTGAATTCAAACCTAGTTCTACAGATCCTACTTCTGGGCCTTTGACGAAGTCTCTAAACTTCTGTGGCTCAGTTTCTCATATGTAAAATGGGGCTAATTATTTGCAAACAGCTCATGTTATGAGGATTAATTCATCTAAGGAGCTTTACAACTGTACCTGGCAAGCAGTAAGCACTCAATAAACTTAAGCTTCGATGATGATGATTATTTTTCCTTCCACAGTGGCTGCTAATCGATAGTCATGTACGGTAATATTTCCAGGTTTCTCCATGCACAAAATTGTCTCTTGCTGGTGTCGTTAATTGAAATAATGAATCACAGAACTTCAAACAGAAGTTTGCATCCAGTGCTCCCTTTATTAATAAGTTACATTGGCTATAATTGCTGGGGACTTATAGTCACGGCTAAGCTGCTGGATTGTACCCTAAATTTGAAGAACTGCAGTAAATATTCTGCTTATGCTCATCAGCAATGCAATTTTATAAACCTGTCTTCTCACATTTCAGGTAGAGGTAGTTCAGGTAAGGTAACCACTTCAAAAACATCACTTTGTCACAAATTCAAGCTTTATGTTTTACCTTCATTAAGTTCATCAGTAGAGAAATGTTGGAAATTTGAAGCAATAAAGCACACAGAGAATTTGGAATGTCAGACTCAGTTTTAAGTTGTTTGGACATGGACTCCGATGTGGCTGAGAGCACAGGCAGCCCTCCACAGCCCAGCGGGCTTCTTCCACTGCCACGAGTTTGAGCATTCGATGGGTTCTGTGCCCTTTCTTCAGCTGATTGCTCTGCCCCATTACTGCTGACTTTAAAATATTCAAACCACTAATGTAATAAGCAGCACCTGCAGACACTGTGAAATATTAGCGGGTAGTAATGAAAATTGACTGCAAGTGTAATGACAACAGGTGAAATTATTCACAGCCTGCTCATGTAGCAAATTTAAGATATAAACTCAATGAGCATAAATGGAATAAGTTCATGACAAATATGAAAATATCCCAAACTGCTAGAGCAATAAAAATAAATATAACAAATCTTTCCTGCAAATATAATAAGGTCCCTAACTGTAAATGTAATAAAACCTATCAACAGCTGCAATATATTTGGAACATATTATATAGCTTTACAAAGAATTATACCCCCTGCTGGTATGGCTTCAACAATGTCTTGCTTTGTCTTTCTCCAATGAGTCCAAATCTAGCACACTACATGTTGCCCAGTATATATTAAGTATGACAGAGCGTTAATACAAGCAGGTTTGGATTGAAAGTGAAATGCTCAATCCAGATGTGCTCTTTGGCCATTCTGCAAGCAAAGCCAAAGATTGCGGCTCTCCCACCAGGGGCTGAAAGGCTGCCAGGAAAGCTAAGCAGGGAGGTGAGGAATTGATGAATTGCTGGATACCTTTTCATTGCGTGGATATGGTATCTCAGTCAGAAAAATGAGAAGTGCCCAGGAATAGGGAAGTGGGGACAGGGGAATTGGGTGAGAAAGGGGTGTGGGGTGATAGCATTCTTTAAAGGTCACATATGTGCCAGGCACCATACTACATATTTGTACCTCGTCTCTCTTCTGCCCCATTTTACCTCTTTTTCTCCACAATTCAACAGATATATGTGAACTCCTACTGTTTTACACCTACCAGTTATATTCCAGAGAAAAGAGAATAAATAAAGCCATTGTTTCTGGACCTATAAGATCCTGAAGTCCTGGGGGCAAATCAGACAGTAATGAGTTAGTTTTAACACAGTG
>RJWM01049439.1:0-11115 GCA_004363535.1 Dasyprocta punctata
TTCTAAACCAGAACTGCACCAGCCCGACCTTCTGTAGCAGCCTCAGAATCCCCTCAGAACCACCTCTCCACACTACCTGGGTCCCAACATGTACCTTCTCAAAATCTGCTCGCCACCCAGCATAGACAGGGGTATTAACACACCTCTATTGCTGGCCTCCTAATAAATTTAACTAAATAGAAAACTCTCACATTAGGAGAAAGCTACCATTTCACTTTCAGATCTATTTTGCATGTTTGCTTTTGATACGGAGCCCTGCAGAGTTTATAATTTGTTTTCGTTGATTTAATTCATTTATAGAAAAGCAGTCATAGCACCTTGCATGCAGAGAGTAGAAACTTGTCTAGAAAACAATTAACACGACTCTTAGCTCCCTCCAGGGGTGCCAGGGGGCAGCTGAGAGGCACAAGATCAGTGTCCCACATCACTCTGTGAAGTGTGGGAGCCAGACAACTCGGCTTCGCCACCCACAACCTGTCCACAACACACCAAGGGGAAATGATTGATCAGTCACACCTCCGAGTTTTTACTTCACCTACCATGGGGTCTCGACTGGGGGTGACATTGACTGTTCCCCACAAGCCTGTTCCTGCCAGGGCCTTCTGGCTGGGAACAGAGATGTATTTGATGGGCACAGAATGGGCAGAGGCCTGGGGGGGCTGCAAAACTCCCAACAATGCAGAACATGGCTCCCGACCCAGACCACTCCAGAGTGAAGGGGAATGGTGCTGTGGCTGGGACCTGTACTCCGAGGAATGACATTAATCAGCGAGTGAAGTCTGAAAGAATAACAAATGCTAGGAAGGCCCAAAGAGTTATCTGACTGGGTGTTTGTTTTCCAAATCCAATCTGGTGAATATTTGTTTCATAATGAGCCATTAGGTAGAGCTGGTATCTGAAAAATAAGTCCAGGTAGCTCACCCTGGCACGCACGCCAACACACCAGCCAGACCGTCGACACGGAGACGGAACCGCTGCCTGCCATCCCCTGCTTACAAGCCTGCATCCATATCCTTTCTCTGTGACTTCATACGTCTCGTGCCCTAGGTACGCACAGCCTTGCTCCCAACTTAACATTTTGCCAAATGCTCCCATCAGCTGCACCAGGAGACCCCGGGCTTGCGATGGGCTGATATACAATGGGGTCGGGAGGGTTCTCTGCGTTGCTTCTGGAGCCTTTTTCCATCTCCTCTCCGAGACGGTTTAATTGCTTTTCCAACAGCTATCATGTCCTCCTCCCTTTACAGCTCCCTCCTGAAGATGATTACAATGTTCTATTATTTTTCAAATAAAAATAGCACTTCCTTACCCCCTTATAATGTATGCATTGTCAAATTGAATAGCACCAGCTGTCTCTACCCTCTGGGGAATCTCTGTTTTTCTTTATTTCCCCTCTTTGCTATTGTCATCCAGTTTAACCTTTCTGGGGAGAGTTTCCCAGGCAAACAATTCTCTGCATAAGGTCTCTGCGCATTTGCAGATACAATGAAAATTTAAACACTGCACACTGAGCCCAATGTTGACATTTCTCAATTCATGGAGAAGGAATTCATTTAAACATTAATAACTAAATGTGCAACGTACTTCGTACCACATTATTCAATTCTGAGAAGGGGAGAGAGATAATCAGTTCTTATCTGTCAGGATTGTGGGTTTAGAAGAGATATGTAATTGGAGGCCTAATGGCTCATTTGAAATGTGTTACTTTTTCTCATCTGTGGACACAGATTTGGAATGAAACCTGAAGTCAGTTTTTTGATCCAATCTGTGTTGTTACTGTTCATAGTTAAATAAGGTTTACATGACTTTTTTGAAGTTTCTATTGAATTTAAATTCGAAAGAAAGACTCTTGTCCTCGTGTGATGTTGGATTGAGTTTTTCAGAATGAACCCTGAGAAACAGGGAAATAAAAGACGGCTAAGATAGGCCAGTAGGCAGATGAAGGTCTTCCACACCCTGTGCTTCTGCGCCATCTCCCCTCCTGAGCTGTGAGAAGAAAGGGACACCCAGTAGGAAAAGAACGGAGTGTCTTGCAAAACACCACCTTAATTCACCATAAATATCCACAATATAGAGCTTCTGGAGCACAGCCTGGATTGCAGAATGTGGCATGGACTGGGAAGTCACCTGAGACTTCTGACTTCCTCAAGTCCAGGTGGCCTGGTCATGGAACAGATTCCACTAGGCCTGCAGCCCAGTGGCTGATCCTCTCGACACAGAGAAAGATAGGTCAAAGAGGAAGAAGCCTAAGTGGCACTGACACCTGGTCCATACCGCCTGCATCCTTGCCTGGGCAGTTAGGGTTCCTGCAGTTTTAGCCACTTTCCTTGTTGCTTGGACAAAATACCTAGTACTCACAGCTTAAGGAAGTGGAGGTTTATTTGGCTGATATTTCAGTACATAGCCAGCCGGCTCCAAGGCAGGACGGCATGGCAGAGGCAGAGGGGCCTGGCGGAGGAGAGCTGCTTACAGCATGGCAGTCAGGAAGCAGAGAGTGAAGCAAGGAGCAGGGAGGGTGATAAATGCTTCCAGGCTACGCCCCAGTGACAGCCTCTTCCAGTCAGACTCCACCTTCTAACTGCAAGTCAGCCATAGAGCCCCACAATCTATGTACCTGCCTCGAGCCCTAACTATGAGGGCACAAGGCTCCTGGGTGACGTCTAGATACAAGCCATAACACTCTTCATGCCAGCACACAAGTGCCAGGGAATTAACACCCTCAAGAATCCTTAGCCAATGAATGATGGGAGTCGGGGTGTCAGACAGAGGGGATGTCCCCTAAGTGTGCAATCTCCACCGACACTCAGAGATTCCAAGTAAGATGGAGCACCAGGCTTTTCTGGGTGGCTTTCTAAATATCACACCCAGGAGTGGCTTTCTTTTCTTTCCTGCCTCAATTTCCTGCTCTTCTACTGAAGCTCCCAAAGAAATCTCTTGTACCAAGACCCTTGTTTCAGGGTTTGCATGTTAACAAAACCAAAACTAAAAATGTTATGGTTCAGTCTAAAAGTGTTATGGTCGTGGGGCCCTAGACAGTCAGCTGGAAGCAAAACGGTGTGGGACGTGGCTTAGCACGCAAAGGTGCAAGAGGCCACCTCGCTGTGTGCCTTCTAAGCCTTATCAGCCCACACCTGCCTGCAGAGCTTGGCCCGAGAGTGGTTCTGATCTAACCAATGAGATTTGCAATTCCTTCTGCACTGGGGAAGTGATAGTAGAAAACAGAGTGGCAGAGAGGTTGGAATTTTTCCCCTCAGCTTCCCTGCTCACCCAGTCCCACCCCTCTCAAGTAAAGGGAAAAAAAGGTTGAGATAAAGGTTTCACTTCCCAGCAGTTCAGGTTCACCCAGGCTATTCGTACGACAGAGTGGCAAATACTCCAAGCAGTGTGTGATCAGAGCCCCCTCTCAGCCCACACTGAGCAGGAAGAAGGAATAGGATTTGTCTTTAGTTCGTACTCAAAGCTTCTAATTCCCGGCCATCCGCGGCTTTCAGTCTCATCACACAGGCCTGACTGTTCAAACAAGGCAGATCTTTAATTCCTCCATTTCCTGATCGGAACATGGCTCCGAATCATGAACCACTCGTAGTGCAGCCCTTTGGGTGTACTTTATTAAAAGGCAAGATTATGCTTAAAGCAAAGGTTAGGCAAACATTTGCTCAATGCCTTAGCGCTCAACAGAAAGGGAACATGTTCCCAAGTCGGGAAGCTGAAGAAAGTCGCTGTCAGGGTAAGAAAGGTCTTTACTTAAAGGTCAAACTAAAATACAATGGGAAAGATAAAATAAAACTTGAAATAAAGATTCTTTTTTTTTTTTTCCAGGGAGATTGGTTCTAAGTGGATATTTGCTTCTTCTTTGAAAGTTTCAAAATTTCACATGGCAGTTTTGAAGCACGGTTATTCTTAAGTGCGAATGTGTAATTGAAGGAAACTGGCCATCGGTGCAGGCTGTGACTTAAGCAAGGGGGCAGTTACCAAGCACTGGGATGTCCCAGCCTCCTCCTTCCCAGCAAGACTCAAACAAGGGCCCAGCTCCCTAGGGCACCTGCTTCCTGCAGGAAGCTCTGCGTCCCTAGGACCCATGCCTGGGCCTGACTACTGTCAGGTCACATTTCCCAGTGGAACAGGTGGAAGAGAGCACAGAGCTATCTGCCAGTGGAAGGAGCCACTGAGCCTGGCAGGGAAATGGGACAGGGTCTGGGTTCAGGGCGCTCCTCAGGTTCCCTTAAGCCCCAGATTAGGAGGTCACCCCTACTTTGAGCAGACTCCAGGCAACACTACCTGCTCTGTGACTAAGGGACTAAAGAGGAAAGATGCCAGTGGCTCTGTCCCAAGCTCTTGACCATGTGTGTTCTCCAAGTTCAGCACTTTTTCTCATTCCCACCTGATTTAATCAAACCCCCTGAGAAACTTGTCTGAACATGTTCCATGGTATGAAAGGGGCATGATGACTACAGCACAGCAAGGCTTTTGATGGATGGTTTTGCTTTTGTGAAATTCATGACAGGTAATTCACGTCTTCGAAATGCATCGGTACCAGTGGTAAAAGTTTTGCCGAACTGGCTGACTTGCTAAATAGTCACCGGCCCTTCACTGCCTCAGCGGCCTCTCAAGCCCCGCCCCCGGGAACAGTCACCTGGTCAGTGCTTGGCCGGCACATGCTCCCCAGGCTCATCTTCAAGCAGAGCGGCTGCTGCCCGTGTGCTCCAATCTGCTTCCCCCGCTCCTGGGGCGCGGACCTCGCCTCCTCTCCTTCTCTCTGGGATGCGTGCGGCTCTTCCAAGCTCTCGCTGCTTGGGCACTGCTGATGGCTCGGACATACTTCCTACACTTCTGGATCCTCGTGAAAGGGTTGGTTTGCAATTCGGAGCTGGAACCGGACTCATTTGCGCACTTCTTCCACGGGACGGACGAGTCACCCTTTGCCGAGCTGGTGAGAGTTTGGTTTCTTGAGACCCAATGATAAGCTTGCTGTCTGTCGCTGGGCCTGTGCCCTAGGTGTGACCCATGCACTGACATGTGTGACAACCGGGCCTGGGATCTAAGGAGAAGTCTGAGCAGGATGTCTTGATGGGAGGAGAGAAGCATACAAGGCAGATTCTGTACTTCAGGGTAATTGGGGAAGGATAATTTAGATTTCCTCATTTTGAAAAAGAAAAGTTAGTGTGTGCGCTCCGCAAAGGGCACTAACAGGACCAAAGTGTTATTAGAGAGAAAACTTAGGAAACTGCTGAGTGATCATATTTCTAACGGAAGTTAATAACTTGCTGCAAACCCAAGAGGGAAGTATTTTGTCTTAGCTTTGCCATTAAGCACAAACTGAAACTCTCGGCACATGATTTATAGCCCTCAAGACTCTGCAGATTTCATTAAAAAGTACTAAATAAAGCCTGACGCTTCCCGGAGTGTCCCGAGCCTGGGATCTGGAGAGATAAGGGATCTTCAAAGTCAGATTGTAGGCAGCAGGAGCTCATGGGCATGGGGTAGAGGAGACTGCAGTGAACACACACACACACACACACACACACTCATGCACACGCACCCACTCACGGAGACACGGGTCGTTGGTAGGGATAATCCATCTCACTCTCATGCTCTCCATAGGAGATCTCATTTTTTAAAGATGGTCCCAGATACCACAGGCTGACCCTACATGACCACGGGCTCTCCTCCTCTGTTAAGAGCTGAGTTCTATTCCCTCCCTCACTGCCGGCAGGCTGGCAGCTAGCACTGGCCACAGTCATCGATGTCATCAGCAGCAGATGTGTGACAAGAGCAGCTTACGGTGATTCCAGCTCCCAGTCCTTGACCACCCCCATCAACACTTCGGGGAGCAGGGGTGAGCAGCCCCGATTTGCAAGTTTGTGGGCAAAATAAATGCTGCTTTTAATTACAAAATTTAGGAGTGGTTTGCTATGCAGCAATAACTAACGCCTGTCCCCCACTTCTGAGTACAGTGCTTATCAGAGCTGCTCGGACATCGTCCGTGACACACCCGTGTCTGCGCATGCATTTGTGGTGCACTTGACAACGCAGAGGCAAAGCTCTGGTCAGCGAAGCCTCCAGCTAGAAAACCTCCTGTAGTGATGACTGGCAGAAATACTGAGTGCAGTTTTGGCCCCAACCTTTCAAAACAGCACCAGCTTCAGAGTCACTGTTAGTAACTGTATTTAGAAAGAATTAGAGGAGAAATTAAAGCTGTATTTGACCAAGATCACCAACAGATTGCCGGTATCTGTTAGTCTGTTTTTCTCTGGCAGTGAGCTCCAGAATTCAGCAGCACAGAGCCCACTCCAAATAAAGACGCGTGATGCTTCCCGCCACCCCCTGCAGCTCGTGTCACCTCCCTGCCCACAGAGGACAGGTTTATTATGCAGTACACAGTCAGTCTGTTCTTTCTTCTCTGGAGCTACAGAAATATAGGCCAGGCACAAGCTAACAGGCATGGGCCACTGTCCTTGGACCAGCCCTTGGCCAGAGGAGGATGGAGATTGTTGAGTAAGGGCCACAACGGCCCGTTCTTTGGATGGAGTCACACAGAGAGCTCCTGCAAGACTGAAACCAGTTGCCCAGAGCAGCAAGCTGCTCAGTGATGCTCCTATACCTGGCTTTCCCTACTCACCCACTTCTGCATGCCGGGTCACCACCCAGGTCAGCACTGTGCCCCAGTCCTCACCTCAGGGTCTGCTTTTGAAGGAACCAGAACCCCATTCATTTCCCAGCATCCCTCATGGACACGTGACCACAGCCCCTCTTCCGCCTGACTGCACCTCTGCTTCTGACAGTGTGATTTCTCTTCTGTTTCTCCCAGTCAGTGCCTGCAGAGTGGCTGTTGTCTGAACCTTCTTGGCATAGCAGTTAGGCAATGAGTTCTAGACCCCTGCATCAGACTTCTACAGTTCAAGTTCCACTTCTCAGCTGTATGACCTCGCAGAGGTTAACTAGTCTTGTTGTGCTTGTTTCTTCATCTATAAAGAAAAGTTGGTGCTAATAATGGTAACCTGACTGTGGGTGAGGAATGAAGAAATATGGGTATGGTGTTTAGGAAAGTGATCAATAATGATAAAGCATGGTAGGCAGTGCAATCGGAAAATATGGTAAATGCTGCTGCTGCTGGGAAAACGGGGCTTCTCACTGTGAGACAGTGGACCGTAGAACCTTAGCAACAGTGAGTGACAATTTCAGCGTGCTCTGTGCCGTCTGTCGGCTGTGAGCTGCAGCTGAGAGGAGGTGTATTTTAAAATGTGCTGTAAGTTCTGGATCACAAATGACACATGAACGTGAACTTTTGCACGGAAATACTAAAGAACCAAACAAAATGTTAAAGCTAGTTTAGCACGATGCCACCGGGGCCAGGGAGATTGTTTTCAAGGGGTTCAAGTGATTTTTTAAGAGGTTGTAAATCTTGAAGATGAGGAGAGATCGGGATGTCCTTCAACATCAAAAAGTCAATGTTGAAAAACAGATAAAATGATTTTACCAAGCAGGTGACTTGTTATGAAGGAAATTTCTGAGGATCTGGACATCTCTTGTGTTTCTGTTCAAATCATGAGAAATGGCAAATGGTTTCACCCTCCATCATTACCATGCTCTTGTCTACATCAATTCCAGTATTATGATTTTTGTAAAAAAAACAAACAAACAAACAAACAATTAGTGTGTCCTCATCCACCTTTCTCACTGGTTATAGCACTGTGTGACTTCTGTCTCCTCCCTACAAACAAAACGACCATGAAAAGTACATGTTTTGAACTGATTCAGGTCATCAAGGCAGCCGCAATAGCACAAACTAAAGACACTTAGGAAAGACGACTTGCAGAACTGCTTTGGAGAGTAGCACAAACCATGGGGTGAATGCGTTTGAAGCAAGGGGGGAAATTCTGAGGAACACTAATGGCAATGTGTCTTTTAGTGTAATAAGATTTTAAAGCATTTTAAATATTCACTGTTTTTGATCACATTATATTTCTAATTAAAACACAGAAGAGTTGCTTCCACTCCTACCCCGAGATGCACCGAAGTGTGAATTGTTTGAAGAGCAGGACAGAACTCTGGTTCCAGGATCAAACCAGGAGAATGCTTTAATGGCACCGGTGCTGACCGTGCTGAGATGATTCCACCACACGCTGCTGGGGAAGCCTCGAGCCTCATGAGGTCCCTGCAGAGCCCAGGTGGATGCAGAGCCCAAGAACAGGCGCTGCGCGACACCTAAGGACTCGCTAGGTTGGTCATGCGGACAGGTGCTTCCTGCCTAGCGCCACTTGCCCAATGCACATGGGCGGCTTACGATGCCTGCTACCCACACGGAAAATGCAGTGCTTGCTTTCTCATCTCTCACAGGAGGCTCACCCTGTGTCCTCAGGTACGGAGACACCGAGTCTGCTGGACCGCAGGGCCGCCATGATGCGTAAACTTAATCATTGGCCAGCTCGACTGGATTGATAGACTTTCTGAAAAGCAGGTTGGATCATGGGGCTCTGTACTCCTCAGCTGGAGGGGGGTCCCTGGGCCAGGCCTTTGGAGCAGTGCTGTTTCCTGCTCTGCTTTTGATTGCCAGAACTAAGTGGCTTTGCTTGCCGCTCTGTTTTCATGGTCTCACAGAGGCCTCTTCAGACCACTTTAAATTTGGCCACTCCTACTGCTGTGGAAAACAGACCAGACAAGGGGCAAAACGGCACCCGGGAGGTTTAGGAGGCAGTTTATTACACTGGTGGGCATCTGACCAGGGTCTCTCCCAAGAGTCAGAGCGCCACCCAGTGAGGGTTTCAGGGCTCTTAAAGGATAAGTAAGTGGGAGGTACAGAGGCAGAGTCAGCACACATGATCGGAGGACGGGGTGACAGCAGGGGGTTTGGGGGGGTCTGTCCATCTCAGGTTACACCGTGAGGCCATCAGCCACACGAAGGCAGTAAGAAGCGGTTATATGAAGATAGGAATGTTCCTTTATCCGGCTTGCCAGAACATGTCCCCTGAGTGTGGCGGGCATTCTTGGTGGGCTTTCTTAGCAGGACTTTGTCTGAAATTTTAAGTTCCCTTTCACCACAACATTCCTAAACCTTCATTGTGTGTCCTACTTAATTGATAGCATTGATCTCCTATGTGCTGCATAAATTACTTATCTGTTGTGTTTCATCTCTATTTTCTGTTTCCTCCAGTAGAATATAAGCTGTACCAGGGTATGGATCCCATCTAGTAGCTTTGCTCTCTGCACGTAGTCTCAGCATTTGGAGAAATACCTTGGATGTTTTTGGTTAAATGTTCTAGGAGGCTGTTGTAGTCAGGGTTTGCAAGGGAAACAATTTAATACAGGACATATAATTTATAGGATTATGTTATAGTAGTCATCCAAAAAGTCAAATGCAAAAGAGTGTAGGAAATCTGTCGCACACTAGAGACTAAAGAATCCAGCCAGGGGCCTGGGTCCCAGGGCAATGTCCTGCACGAGTCCAGTTGAAGACCTAGAGCCCATGACAATGTCCTTGTGTGTCCAGTTGGCGGCTTAGAGCCCATGATGTCTCATGCAAGTCTGTTTCACAGATCTGTGCTGGGAAGGCCCAAAAGTCAGTGGTGGAAGCTAGAAAGTCTGTGCCAGTGCGATGAAGGATCTGTGCCAGCAGGCTGAGGGATCCGCACTGGAGCCAGGAAGTGATGCTCAAGGTGAGGAGCAGAGCTCCCACGAAAAGTACCACAGCCATCCTCAGTGACAGCGAGGTCCCGAGCTCCTCCAACGATGAGAACAGCTGAGATCATATCAGGAAGCCAGTGTGACAAGCTCCTTCTGGAGAACCAACAGCGCCACCTCTTCCTCTCGTTTTCCTTTTATGTTGTTGGCAACAATCCCTAGATGGGCCCTCCACACCCAGCACCATGCTGATTCAGTTCAACTGGGTGTTACAAGTAGATTACCAGCTGTCAATCCATCACAGCCAGGATGTGCTAGGAAATGGCCAATGACCAGCTCTCCAAGAAAAAAAAAATCAACCCCCAATTTGTAGTATTTATCAGTTTTCATGGTGCAAATTTGCCTCCCATGCTGAGTTCAAGCTACTAATGTGATATCACTGAGGGAAGAGGCAGGAGGAGCTGGCACGGTTGGCTCTCCCAGCATGCCTCTGGGCCCAGGTTGGGGCTGACACTCACATTTCATTGGGGGAAAACACTGAATGGCCAGCCATACTGCGTAGCCACACTGTTGAAAAGGATATTGAAACTTGGCCTGGGGTCATCAAGCTACTTAATTGTCCTAATTAATTAGCAAGGTCACATAGGCATAGAAAAGCCATTTCATTTTAGAAAATTTCTTTAGTAAAGAGAAAGTGGAACATTTGAAATTTCCTTGTTTCTTTAGGGTTTTTTGAGGGAGGTGTTAGATTTTTTTAAACTATTTCATCTTCATAAAGGGAGAAATGTTTATTTACACAAAAAAGAGTTTCAAAATATTTTCTATTCTAGGCCTGTAAAATACGATGAGTATCACAGACATTGTGGCTGTTTTAGCTGGATAGGAGCTCTTAGAAATGGTCCAGGTTTTGTGTCAACTAACTGTCAAACAACGGTGACCATTTGCTTTGTGAGTTAGAAACTTATTCGAAAAATGAATGATCTTTTTTTTTCTTCTGTTTTGAGGGGTGAACACCTGAAGAGTTATGGGCACATGTATCTGTGATCCCCAAATATAGGAGAAACCTTCACAGTTATGTGACAAAATAAAGACACTGTTTTGTTAGATGGATTGCTCGGATGGAAGAGAAGCAGGTGAGAAAAGAAAGGGGGGCACAGCCCTTTAGGAGGGCCCTGCCCTATCGCTGAGTACGCTGATGGTGCCAGCGGCAAACGAGAAGAGAACAGAACAAAGATGATGACAATTTTTCATGTTAGAATTTGCACATCTAAAATTAGAACGGATTGCATTTATAATTCGTTTCTTCTTTCTTTTATTTTAAAATTAGAGACTGAATATACCTTATTTGACTCTCTAAAAGATTGGAGAAAAAGCTATGTGTAGGCAATAAATGGGATGAATCTATAGCGGTTCCAAGATTACTTTCTGACAAATATTTATTCAACAAACATTAAGTTAGTGACTACTCTGTGTGTACCCCATCCTTCAGGGCCAT
The DNA here is from genome assembly GCA_004363535.1 of Dasyprocta punctata. Lineage (NCBI taxonomy): Eukaryota > Metazoa > Chordata > Mammalia > Rodentia > Dasyproctidae > Dasyprocta > Dasyprocta punctata. Next base: position 11,114 of record RJWM01049439.1, read on the forward strand.
AA
>RJWM01049440.1:0-11124 GCA_004363535.1 Dasyprocta punctata
AGCTAGATTAATAAATGGTGGAATAGTCTTTTGCAGTTCTGGCACCACTTAGGTAGCAATACCTTGTAGGGCTGGGGCAAGATTCTCTACAAGGCTGCTATGATCTGAATCAGTATCCAGTATATGGTAGTGTTTTCCCCACAACCAGTATTCACAGGAATCAAGTGATGAAAATGAGAATGGTAGTCATCATTACCCCTAGTGACTCACTAGCAAAATTTCTACTTCCTGTTCCTGTGACCTTATTTTCTGCTAGCCTAGAAATTTTAGTTCCAGAGCAGGGGAAAGCTTGTACCAGAAGGCAGAACAATGCTTCCACTGAACTGGAAGCTAAGACTTCCACCCAATCATTTTGATCTCCTCTTGCCTCTGAATCAACAAGCTAAAAGGGGAATTATAGTCTTGGCAAGGGTGATTGATCAAGACTACTATGGGGAAATTGGACTACTATTCCACAATGGACATAAGGAAGAATGTCTGCAGTCCAGGAGATCCCTTAGGGCATCTCCTAGTACTTCCAAGCTGTCATCAAAAGGTCAATGCGAAACTATAATGACCCAACCCAGGCAAGGTGGCAGAACCTTCCAGAATGAATATATGGGTCATCCTGCCTAATTAAGAACTAAGACCTGCTGAGGTGCTTGCTGAAGGTCAAGGGAATCAAATCTACTAACATTTTTTTTTTAATGATGGGGATTGAACCCAGAGTTTGACACATACTAAGCAGGTGCTTCATGGAGCTATACACCTTTTCAGGCCCTATGAACATTTTAATGGATGCAATAAAGCATGAAAATTCCAAAAAAAATTTAGGATAAAAAAATGTCTTTTTAGAAAATTAGAAACAGAGAAAGGCTTCCCTTATCATGAAAACATTTATCAATAACTATATATAGCAAATAACATACCTAAAAATAAGTACCAAAAAAAACCTCTCTGAGAACCAATTCATTCCTATTCACTTGCATTCATGTGTTTTAGAAAATCACTATTTTCAAACACTGAAGTATTTGAAAATCTTCAAAAGACTATTCCACCATCTATCGATCTAGCTGCTGTTGGGGAACATGTTAAGAACATTGAATTGAAATAAATAAATGAACAAATATGCTATATGCCGGGAGTGGTGGTGCATGCCTGTAATCTCAGCACTTGGAAGGCTGAGGCAGGAGGACTGCCCTGAGTTAAAGGCCAGTCTGGATTACACAGTGAAACCTTGTCTCGAAACAGACAAACAAAACACACACACATACACACACACACACACACACACACAAAACTATATATACTATATGATAATGACATTTTCCAATCCCTTTGCAAGTGAAATAATATACATTCGGAAAACATAATTAATATGTACCAGGTAACACTCCAAGGTTTTCTGTTTTTTGTTTTTTAAAGTCATCAATTATAAAATTTAGCAAAATTGGATTTTGGTCAGTGGTTTGTCTTTAAAACTATCATTGTGACTTGACAAATCAGTTCTTGGAAATGGCCTTGATTGTTTCTCCGTCAATAAAATGGAAGGAGGACAATAACTAGGTAATCTCTGGAATTCTTTTCACTACCAGCATCAGTTGTCCAAGCCTAGAATTGTAAAGTCCAAATCTAGAGTACAATAGCAAATGAAGTCAAAATTGCCACTAGATGGTGTCCTGCTCCAGAGTACTACACATTCCACAAACTGTAATCCACAAAGCAAAAGTGTATTTCTAGCAATTGACTAGAGACTCTGTACTTCAGCAAAGGGACTACAGGGCTCTTTGAGAACTAGCAATAGTGTAGCGCCTGCTTTGAACTTAGCAGCTGGGTGAAAAGCTGAAGGAAGAGAGAGGATTTATGGAAATCTGATAGAAATCCTTCTTCTAAAATATATCCTGAACATGGAGGAGAGAAGGGAGACAATATAGAAAATCTGGCCTAAATAAGCAGGTTCCTGGATAGAAAATCATTGAAACATAAGAAATTAAAAGTTAATGGCACATGTAACGTAATAATGTTAAATAACTTTTAGATGCATTTCAGGAACATTTAAGGTACCCAAACTGTTTTTCATATTCCTTTTGATGCAGAACTAAATCTTGAAAACCAGAATTAAAGCATAACATATTGTGATTATGGCATGTAAACTTTAAAATGTTCTGTTTTATAATTTTTCTTTCTTAAAAGTTAAATAGCATGTTAACTAAACAAAAATTACATTTACCCAATGTAAGCCAATTCCAGAAAACGGAATTTATCAACAACCCTGTTGAGCTTGACAGTATTTATGAAACGAGAAACACTAAAACAGTAAGAAAACAATGTCTGCAAAATATCTTTGTATTAAAAAATCAAGATACTAGAAAATATTGTGCTTAGAAAGACTTATCTATATAGATAAAAAACCACCACAAGAAGTATGTTTCATGAAGTAATTTCCTGTATTATACTAAGAATAATTAAATATTGCTAAATTAGTCTTTCACCATCATTAAAAAACAGCAAAAAAGATCAGTAATGGTTCCAGTGACAATGTACTTGTGAGCAATAACGGTTGCTGATTTAAGATCAAAAGTTATGGTGCTTCTTAGAAGTGTTTATACCTTGTGGGGAAGGAGGGGGATTCACACATCATCAAAGCAGGTCATCCAAGTGAAGAACATTAGGGACAATTCAGCCCTTTATATATGTCTACAAGTACAAAATTGTGATACAAAAATTCTCTCAACATTTTCACAAACCTGGTTTGTGACCTGTGTATTGTAATTGGTTTAAAAATTTTTCATTCGGCATTGTATTTTTTCATTTTTATTTTTTTGGTAACGAGAATCAAACTCAGGACCTGTGCTTGCCAGGCAGGCACTTATGCTGCTGAGCTATATCCCCAGCCTCTCATCAGCATTATAAAAGAGTTTTTTAAAATTAAGAACTAATGTTAAGATTCTGAACTTAATTCTTTAGGAAGGTTTTCACATTTTATATGGGGGCCATGTATACCTCTAGGTCTATTATTATTCTTTACTTCCTACCAATCTGACTAAATTATTGCAGCAACTGTTTACCTGATCATATTCCAGGGCTCCTGGGTAGAGCGGCCATCCAAGGAATAATTCTGCAATCACACATCCCAACGACCACATGTCTATGGCTTCACAAAATGGCAGCCCCAATATAATTTCTGGAGCTCTGAAATTAAATAAACAAACAAAAAATCAGGGTACTTTTCATTTTTAAATTACCTTATTTCATCTGACATTCTTAAAAAAAGTTAATAAAAGAGCAGGGGAATCATCTTCTATTTAGAATAACTTCCCTCTTTGAAAAGTCTTCAAAACTTAACCACAATCTTGAATTAAGCTAAAAGGGAGACCATGCATATAACATCACTATGATGAAGTCTCTTCACTGTAATTCTTTTGAAATTTTCATTGACATAACACTAAAAATAAGGAAAAAAACAGGGATTTTTTTCAGTAGAATGAAAATTGGCAAACTATTAACACATGTACTATGACATCAACAAAACCGGAAACCAGACAGTGAGAGATAAGACCAAAGAAAAACAAAAACCCCACAGGCAAAAAATGGATCTAGACCTACACATTACTTCAGAACACAATGACAGTAACTATTCACATAATTGGGATCATTAATAATACAAAAGAGACAGAACCAACTGCATTGTATTCTGTTTTATAAAGGTACAGGATACAACAAAATATTTAAAAAGCAATTTTAGCCAGGTATGGTGTTACACTCCGGTAATCCCAGCACTTGGGAGGCTGAGGCAGGAGATCATCTTGAGTTTGAGGCCACCCTGGGCTACATAAAGAGTTTAAGGCCAGTCTGAACTACCCAGCAAGACCCTGTCTCAAAAAAACATAACCACTGTTGATTTCATAATGTTTTGAAGTCCTGTATCTCTTACACTGGTTTGTTTCGATTGCTTTTATTCTATTATATACTCTTTTTTTAAAAAAAAATGCTAAAAAAAAAAAAAAAGAAGAAGAAGAAAAAAAAGTAATTTCAGTACTTAAAGGGCTTTGGCTATTTGGAAAATATACTCCATTAAATGTATCAGTCCCAGATAAATTATGTTACTCCTAACATAGTTTTCCTATAAGAAGACTCAGTCCTAAGAGAACCTCTACATACAGCTAACTGCAAAGGAAATCACAGTCATCCTAGTTATCCTAGAATTATATATCCATGTGGGTGGTTTTGTTTGTTTGTTTATTTATTTGTTTGTTTTTGCAGCACCAGGGATCGAACTCACAATCTCACGCCTACCACTTAAGCCACTGAGCCAAACTCCTGGCTCTTGGGTGTGATCATTTTTAAAGTCTTGATATTACAGAAAAGTTGCAAAAACTGTACAAATACTTTTCCTAATGCTTTGTCTTTCTCTCAAACAAGCAGTTTCCTACTCAACCACGATACAATCACAAACATCAGGAAACAAACACTGATAATCTCTAACATCTAAGCTTCCCATTCCATTCAAGTTTGGCTAATTATACAAACAATATTCTTTTTGACAAAAGTATCCAACTCACAACCATACTGCATTTAATTGTCATGTCACTTTGAGTCTTTTTTTCCATATGGGAGAGTTCCTGAGTCCTTCCTCAATTCCATTAACCTTGGGATAAAATATTATGAGGCTCTTACTGTCCCGCCTGTGGGGGGAAGACTTTGAGGAAGTCTGATACCTGCAAACGAAGAAAAGCTAAGAACTGGGTAGAAAGAAACCTTCAAAGCAGTGCAGTTACACAGGGGTAAGAACTTTCATATTTTTTCAGTGTTATAATCCCTGCACCTAGAATGATCCTTGGCCCACAGTAGACAATCATTATTCGTTCAATGAATTTACTGCAAAAGGTATTAACATACACTTGCTGATTCAGGAAACCTAGGAAATTTTTTTGCTGAATCAAATGTATGAGCTTAACAGAAATCAATCAGGGGACTCACATATGCCAGTCACTCTGCATTTAGGGCAACTCAAGGGTTTTATGCCTGCATAATAAAAGCAAACATCATTCAATGAGCTTTAATTATAGACTAGGCAGCATGGAAATAACTTTCAATGTATTATCTCACTTAAAGAAAAAATTCCAAAAATAGACCACTGCATTGTTCAGAGTCCGTAGATTGAATACAGCCAACAAACAGAATCATGAGAAATAATAAATCATCGCTTTTCAAGAAAATTTGTGTGTGTGTGTGTGTGACACCAGGATCAAACTCACAACCTTGTGCCTGCTTAAGCCACTGAGTCAAACTCCTGGCCCTAGTTTTTTGAGACAGAGTCACACTATGTAGTTCAGGCCAGCCTTGGGCTCACATTGTAGCCCAACCTAGTCTCAAACTCACAACACTCCTCTTACCTTAGCCTCCTGAGTGCTAGGATTAAAGGCACGCACCACCATGCCCCGCTTCAAGCAACTTACTTCTAAAGTTGTTTGTTACATAGCAACAGGTAACAAACGTTAACAGAAAGTAGTGGAATTGAGGCTTAACTGGTTCCTAATCCTCTTTCTCTATACCAGGCAACCTTAAATTATCAAACCGTTTGACTCAGAAAAACCAGGAAGTCAAACAGAACACCTAGAAACTGATCCTCAAGTCATTCTGGGAAACTGAATTAAACTACACTCTCATTTTGATTTGTATAGAACTGTTTCTAATAGTTCTATACCATGAAAAAAAAATGTACCATGCTTTTTATGGTTAATTGGCCTTTAGCTTTCTGGACAATCAAAAGTATAGATGTGAGAAAAAAGGAGAGTTGAAAAAGAATATGAGAATTTTGGTGCCATTTTAAACAAACTTTTCATTCTACATAGGTCCTTTTAAAAATATACAATAACAATAACAACATCAAGCACTAACACAACACTACTAAGGTAGAAGATAAGGCAAACTAGACAACCAAATGGGCAGAATGTGTCAAAAGTCATAAAAACCCATGCCTAGCACATTGAGAGAGATGTTTCCTTAAAAACAGAAGCATGCACTTTCAAATCTTCATTTGCATGTGGGTACAATCAATTGGAAGACACTGTTCCTAACCCTTCATTTAAGTCTGATAGGAAGCCAAGCAAGTTTTTTGATAGGACAATTTAAATCTGACTTGAGTCCAAATGAGTTTTTGATACAACTGTCCCAGAGCCTGATTTTACAAGGTGAAGAACACAAAAATTTTCAATTCTAAAGGGCCATTTCCCTTTATTCTCAGGGGAGGAGTCTGTGCGCCTTTTCACTAATCTGCTCTTTCTTGCCCTGTGGAGTATACCTCTTTTCCACCCTTAATAAATGTACAGCATTGCTGCCTTTTGTGTGTCTTGTATAAATTCTTTGATCAGGATACCAAGAACCTGGAAAGAAGTCCCTGGTGATCCATCATCTGGTAGCGCTATGATCCAGGCAATATTTGAAGAATTTTATAAATGTTAGCTTATTTGACATTCACATAAACCCTTCTAATAGCTGAAGAAACAGACACAAGAGTAATAACTTGTCTAAAGTTTCAGTTAATAAGAACTGCAGCTGAGACTCAAATCTAAGTTATATGCCCTTGGAATCCATACTTTTAACTACTATACATTCAAACAAATAATTCCTAGGGTTAAACTATTGCCCTTTTATATTATTGGAAGTTCTTCCATTCATATACTATACTTACCATGAACGTGTTCTTCTTTATAAAGATATCACCTTTGAACTTTTTTTTTTTTTTTTTTTTTTGAGATAGGTTTTTACTATGCAGTTCAGGCTGGCCTTGAACCTGCAGCAATCCTCCTACCTCAGCCTCCCAAGTGCTGGGATTAGAGGCATGTGCCACCAAACCTGGCTCACCCTTCAATTTAAAGCTAACCAGAAAGACTGAAATACTGTATAAATATACCGATGTTTGGAGAAATGTAGCTGACATTTTACGAATCTCTTTTCATGGCCTTTAAGCATTTACTCGTCTTTTTTTGTACCTGTGTTTTGTTGAGACAGGGTCTCACTAAACAGTTCAGGCAGGCCTTGAACTCACCAGGTAGCCTAGAATTTGTGGCAATCTTCTTGCCTCAGCCTCCTGAGTGCTGAGATTACGGGTGTGCAATAAATATACCTGGCTACATTTACTCATCTTAACCATAAAAAAACCTTTCACATTAAATACATAGACATTCTCTGAATACCTTAGCTAAAGCAAGGTTTTTATTGGGGAGACACTGAGTTCCTAAACTGATCATAACAGCTTTTTACAGAAGCAGTTAGGAAATAAGCTCAACAGTGGATGTGACATCTACTATTATAGGGGTGATTACTCATAAATACTAATTCAACATTAATAAATTCTTACAGGTTAAACACTGGTACTAGCAATAGACACTAAAGACCTAAAGTGGTTATAAAATATGGGTACAGATAAAATGTGCATTTGTTCAAGCATAGCAAATCTAGGGTTGCACAGAAGCCCAAAGGGATTTGGGGTTTGGTTTTTTAAGGTTTTTTCATTTTGTTTTGTTTTTTGACAATTACTAACAAGTAATAGACCTGCCAAAGAAGAGAAAAAGATATACATTTTTCACAGTACTTGATTCATCCTAAACAAGCATCTCCTGCTATATAAGCAAAAATAATGCTTAAAATTGTCAGTTACCTAGATTTTGTAAAAATTTCTCATTTTACCTATTCCTATCATATCAAATTAGATGTTCAGTAAATTGTTTTATTTCTATTTATAAGGGACAACTTACTAGTAAGTGTATTAGAAGTGGGAATATGTTGCTTTAAAAGGGAAAAACACTGGAGGTGTCCAGAGCAGCACACCATGAATGACACTCATTTAAACACAACAGGGGAGCCTGTACTAGAGATTGCCTAGAATCCAGGCAAATCCTAACATAACTGAAGTTTATGACACATGGGAAAGCACTTGCACAGCTGAAGCTTCTACAGAAGAATGAATGCTGACATGCCAGTGGTGAGTTTATTTTTAGATTAATCAGCACTCTTTTCCATATCCTGCATGTAGGATGGTCCAATTTCTAATACAACCTCAAACTATTTGAAAAGTAAATAGATTTCAAAAGGGATGACTGACAATTTCTGCAACTTTTTAAGTAATAAATGTTTCTGATAAAATTTTAAAAAATTGCTGCCCTAAGAAATAGCATCAGGTCATTGGGACTGGTAGCCAGACTGAGAGAATGGCCTGCCATCATTGGGGGAGTCTCAGTGTAGCCACACATGACTTTGGAGAAGTCCGTCCTACACCTCACCACCTCACCAACTCCCCAGGAACATAGGAAAATTCTAGATGCCTGGCCCATTCCCCTACTCCACAGATGGGCAGCCAATGTGGGAAGCACCTGGAACCCCACAAATGGCTCGTTCAGAGGAACTGAGGAAAATGTCAGGACAAAGGAGCAAAAGGCAATCTCAGACCTCCAGCCCACAGACACAGGCATGGAAGAGACCTCATGCCCTCTGACAGACACAGGCATGGAAGCAATTGGAAGATGAACACTTCAAATTTCTGAAAGGATAGCAACTGAAATGAACAACTTCATGAGGCTATAAAAGTAACCATATCAGAAATAATATCTCAGGTAAAAGAAATGACAAACATAATGAAACAACTGCTGAGCATATCTTAAGAAGACTTAGACAAAAAAGAGGAGCATAGGAAAATGATGGAAACCTTGAATGAACAATATAGGAAAGAATTATAATCTATGAAACAGATTCAAAGAGATATCCAGGAAATTAAAAACTCCACTGAAAGCTGGCAAAACCACATGAAAGAAACTGAAGATAGATTTTCAGACCTTTAAGACAGGATTGAGGCTAGGAATCACAAAAGGAAAGATCTTTTAAAAATAACAAGGAACTGGGAAATAACAATTCAATGGCTGCAAGACGACACAAAGAAAAATAACTTAAGACTGATAGGTGTCAGTGAAAAAGCAGGGGCTGATACAAATGATATAAAGACTATTTACAGAAGTAATAGCAGAAATCTTCCCAAGCATGGGAAAAGGACCTGACACACACATAAGTGAGGCATAAAGAACTCTGACTAGCCATAACCAAAATAAATCTGCACCCAGACATACAAAAAGATCCCAGAAATTCAGCACAAGAACAGAATATTAAAGGCTGTTAGAGGAAAGAAACAGGTCACTTGCAAAGGAAAAGCCATCAAAGTCATGACAGGCTTTTCAACACAAACCATCAAGTCAAGAAGAGCTTAAAGTATTTCAAGTCCTGAAAGAAAACAACTTCCAAACCAGATTGATGTACCCTGTAAAACTATCTTTCAAAATTAATGGAGAAACAAGATACTTCCATGATAAAGAACACCTGAAGGAATTCAAGACCACCAAACCAATCCTACAGAGTGCTGAAGCATAGATAAAGATGACCACAGTTCCAGAAACAGCAGCAGGAGATTGGCGAGTAGGGCGGGCAATTGAAAGGAGAGGAAAAGTGGAGGGTTAATGGTAGGAGGATAGCATGGCAGAGATAAGCCAGTGCGTGTCGCTCATAATCATTAATGTAGACTGCCTTAATTCACCAATAAAAAGAAACACGGGAAAAGTGGATCAGGAGACAGGAACCATCAATATGCTGTATACAAGAAACACATTTAACTTGAAAGGAAATTCATGGACTGAAGGTTGGAGAAGAGAAGACAATATTCCATGTGACACTGACCCAGAAAAAAGCAGGGATGGCTTGCCCATCAATTGCAGAATGGATAAGATACAGTATTTTTATTTGATGGAAAGCCACTCAGCTACAAAGAAGGGTAATCTTAAAGCTCTTGCAGGTAAATGGATGCACCTTGAGATCATGTCCATGAGTGAAATGGTTTGGATTCACATGGGTAAACATCTATAAAAAATTGAAGGAGTTAGTGGGATCCAAAATATACAATAAATATTGTGAAAGTGAAAGGGGAAGAAACATCTAAAAAGGGAAGGTGGTAGCCAATGTTAATTTCCTACTATCTTGAAGTCCTGTATCACTTTCATTGTTTTGTTTGGATTGGTTTTATTCTGTTTGATTCTATTATGTCTGATGGTATGGGAAGCTATTTTGAAGATAACAAGAGGCATTACTGTAGCCACTGCTGATTTCCTATTATCTTGTTTTGAAGTCCTGTATTGCTTTCATTGTTTTGTTTTGATTGGCTTTATTCTATTTCATTTTGTTTGGTTTTATTCTCTTAAAATAAATAAAAAAGAAACATCATTACAGAATAATGGACACACAGGCAGACTGCTTTGACAACTGTAGCTGCGACTATCCAATATGTTGAAATGTAATCAAATTACACTCTCAGAATAGACCCTCATTCACATGTAATTTGTATAGTAGGCTAACTATATCACAATTTAAAATATGCTTATTATTCAAGATTCCCAATCCTCAGCACTCAGGAGGCTGAGATAGGTGGAGCGTTCTGAGTTCAAGGCCGGCCTGGGCTACAACGTGAGCGCAAGGCCGGCCTGAGCTACATAGTGCAACCCTGCCTCAAAAAAACTAGGGCTGGGAGTTTGGCTCAGTGGCTTGAGAACCTGTCTGGCAGGCGTGAGGCTGTGAGTTTGAACCCCGGTGCCGCAAAAAAAAAAAAAAAAAAAAAAAAAAAAAAAAAAAAAAAAAAAAAAAAAAAAAAAAAAAAAAAAAAAAAAAAAAAAAAAAAAAAAAAAAAAAAGATTCCCAATCCTTTAAGAATGAAGGACAATGATCTAGATCAAAATACTAAATACAAAGGACAGTCTCAACACTTTCAAAGGCTGCTACAATTAAAACCTGAGGGGTAGGGATTAGAAGAGAGCAAGGATTCAGTATTCATTACTGATATGTCAAATATAGTTTCCAGTCTAATATCAAAAAAGGTGGAGAGGGCCCAAGTGGCGCAGGCACCGATCAGGACTCAATATGGACTGCCTTCCGGGGTCCTGAGCCCAGGACCTTGGAGGAGAATGAGAAGGGCCCCGCGAGGGGCCCCCACCCGGCCCGAGCGGCACCGGTGCGTGGACTTGGAATCAGGGACAACACCCCCCCCCAACACCCACCCCCCATGAGCAACCTGCTGTTTCGGAGGTTTGGCTGGATTGATAGCAACCAAGG
>RJWM01049441.1:0-11099 GCA_004363535.1 Dasyprocta punctata
CACTGGCCACCATCAGGGAGTTTCCTGAAGGTAGCAAATGAAGGCTGGGAAAAGCAGCAGCCAGTCCTGCACCAGCACATCTGCTGGCCACCATTGGGTACCCATACCAAGCACTGGCTAGGATAACCAGCTAGCCATGACTCAGTGAAATTGTACCCAACATGGGAAATACCTGGGACTCCACAACCCACTTCTCCAGAAAAACCCAGGAAAATGTTGAGACAAAGAAGCAAAAGCCAGTCTCTGGCCTCCAACCCATGGAGAACAAGTCTAAGAGATATAAATATGGAAGAGATTGGAAGTTGCACACCTGAAGCTTCTGAAGTGATGGCAACTGAAGTAAAAAAACAACTTCATGAGGTTATACATGAAATTAGATCAGAAATACTATCTAGGTAAAAGAAGAAATGAAAAGGATAAAGAAAGAATTTCTGAGCATATCTAAAGAAGACATAGATTAAAAAATAGAGGAGTATAGGAAAATGAGGAAAACTTTGAATGAACAATAAAGAAAGATTTAGAATGCATGAAACAGATTCAAAAAGATATCTAGGAAATCGAAAACTCCACTGAAAGCTGGCAAAACTGCTGGAAAGATACTGCAGATAAAAGTTCAGGCCTTGAAGACAGGTTTGCAGCTAGTAATCATGAAAGGAAAGATGTCTCAAAAATAACAAGGATCCAGGAAATAACAATTCAACCACTGCAAGACCATGGAAAGAAAAATAGTTTAAGAGTGATAGGTGTCAATAAAAAAGCAGGGGTCAACACAAATAACATAAAAGGACTACTTACAGAAGTAATAGCTGAAAATTTCAGAAGCATGGGAAAAGTACATGTCATTTAGATAATTGAGGCATATAGGACTCCAGCTAGCTATAGTCAAAATAAATCTATACCCAGACATATAATAATCAAAATCGCAGAAACTCAGCACAAGAAGAGAATGTTAAAATCTGTTAGAGAAAAGAAACAGATCGACAATACAGGAAAAACCATCAGAATCATGACAGACTTCTCTACACAAACTATCAAGACAAGAAAAGGTTGGAGTGAAATATTTCAGGTCCTGAAAGAAAACAACTTCCAACCAGATTGTTGTACCCTGCAAAACTATCTTTCAAAATTAACAGAGAAACAAGATACTTCCATGACAAAAAACTACTGAAGGAATTCATGACTACCGAACCAACCCTACAAAGAACATTGAAGTATATTTTAGAGAAAGACAAAAATGACCACAGTTCCAGGAACAGCAGCAGAGGGGCATCACCAAGTGGCCCAGACAATTGAATGGAGGGGGGAAATGGGCAGCCAACAGCAGGAAAATAGCATGGCAGGGCTGAGGCAGTGCGTGTTGGCCATAACCATCAATGCAGATGGCCTCAATTCACCAATAAAAAGAAACACAGGCAGAGTGGATCAGGAGACAGGATCCATCAAGAAATACATTTAACTCAAAAGAAAACTCATAGACTGAAAACCAAAAGAAAGAAAACAATGCTCTATGTGACAGGGAACCAGAAAAAAGCAGGGATACCTTGCCCAGCAACTGCATAAAGGATAAGAATGATATGGCATTTTTATACAAAGGAAAGTTACCCAGCTATAAAGAAGGATAACTTCAAGACTTGAAATAATTGTTCAGGGGTGAAATAGTACAGAGTCACATGGGTTAACACATGTTGTCTCCCTAGCATAAAAAACTGAAGGAGTTAGTGAAATCCAAAATACGCAATAGATATTGTGAAAGTGAAACGGGAGGAAGTGTCTAAAAAGGGAAGATGGTAGTTATAATTAATTTCCTATTGTCTTGTTTTGAAACCTTGTGTCATTTGCATTGTTCTGTTTTGTTTGGTTTTATTCTCTTTTGTTTTGATTTTATTATATCTAATGGTATGGGCAGCTGTTTCAAAGACAAGATATATTATCATTGCCATTATTGATTTCCTAATATCTTGTTTTGGTGTCCTGTATTATTATCATTGTTTTGTTTTGATTGACTTTATATTGTTTTGTTTTGTTTGATTTTATTATGTCTGATGGTATAGGCAGCTACTTTGAAGATGACAAGAGGCATTATGGTAGCCGTTGTTGATTTCCTATTATCTTGTTTTGAAGCCCTATATCACATTCACTGCTTTGTTTTAATTGATTCTATTCTGTTTTATGTTGTTTGGTTTTATTCTCTTCAAAATAAATAAATATTATTTCTTTATTCTGTCCTTTTCTTTCAGATAACAGATTGATTGTATGTACCATAATGTAATACTTTCATTTCTTTCTGTCATCACTTGTGTTCAGGGGCTCAGAGCTTAACCCAGCTGAAAGTTTAGGTTGAGACTTCAGGTAGAAGTAGAAGTTTTGTAAGAAAAAAAATTTTGAAAATATGATTCACTTATATTAATGTTTTTTTTTACTTTTACTCTTTGTACATTTCTCATATTGTTTATTCTACTGTAGCAACCAGTTTGGTCACTCTTGTTTGGTTTCATAATCAGATTTTTGTTACATACATTTGTTATTTTAAAATACTTGTTTTTTTATCTACCTGTATGTTAGCCTTGATATCATGTTCAGTGTCTTTTGTGAACTACTTGAATTTCATTTATAGCTGCCTGACTTTTCATATTAATTTAGCAGAATTCAAGCTGTGCAATAACTTGCCATTTTTATCAAAGGCAGTTTTGACTTATTCAAATTTTTAGATCTTATGGGTTGTGTACCCTCTACCAAGTTATTGTAAAACCTTACCTTATTATCTTTTACATGTATGTTTCTATTATCTGAGTTCTTGGATATTCTATTAAATGCCAGTTGTTATATTGTCATGTTTATTTAATTTTATTTCATTACATATTTCTCTAAATGTAAAAAATATAAATATAACATTTAAGGCCACATATTCAAGATGAGGGGAAATTAATTTATACCAACTGGTAGATTACTAAATAATATATGTATATGTTTCAAGCTCACTGCAAAAATTAAGTTTTCAAGATATTTTGTTAATATTCAACTATTGTTTCTCCTTAACTCTTTGGCCAAGCATTTTATTATTAATCATTTTTCTTACCTGTGATTGTTGTTAAGGTACTCTAACGCCAATTTTCCATTTTTCATTCCCAAATTCCTTCTATGCTTCTCCTTAGAATTGTTCTGTAAAAAGATTTCTCTTTTATCAAAATATATAAAATTTCTAGACAAATGATGATTGTATTCATTTTCTATTGATGGGAAAAGAATTAGTACATCAATTAAGTAGCTTAGAACAACACATTTATTATCTCACAGTTTCTGTGGTTAATAGTTTCAGCATAGTGCAGCTCAGCTGGTTCCTCTGTACCACGATTCTCCTGACAGAAAACATGATGTAGGGTGCAGGGGATTTAGCTCAGGACTGGGGATTTAGCTCAGTGGCATAAGCGCCTGCCTGGTGGGTGCCTAGCAGGTGCGAGGCTGTGAGTTCGATCCCTGGTACCCCTCCAAAAAATTGATGTAGGTCAACAGAGCCGAATATCATTATGGATTCACTTCGAAAGCCATTCAAGGTTCTGATGACATTCATTTGCCTGTGATTGTATGAGTAAGTTTCCTGGTCAGAATCACTTATTGCATCTACTGGACACCTCAGTTCCCTGACTCATCCCCCTTCCAGAGCCAGCAGTGGTGTACAGAGTGCTTAGTTCTCATCTCTACCACCTTCCTCTACGGCATCTCACTGATTGAGCCTAATTGGAGAGAAATCGCTCTGCTTTGAGAGTTCAGTGCTTAGACTGGATGATCCAGATATTTAAAAATAACTTTCTTATATAGTTTTCATAAATTTACCCCTGCAAAGTACTGGCATGCCACATTCCATAACCCAGTAAGCAAAATCATGGAAGCTTAAATACTTCCTATTACAGATATTTCTGTTATTTTGTTATTTATATTTTTTTGTGGGGAACTATGATCAAATAATATTAGATTTCATTTTGGTGATGATGTTTTTCTAGCTTTTGCCATCAAGAACTCTTCAATTTACTTGCATTTCTTTCATCATGTGCCTTTTCCTACTTTGGAAAACATTTATTTGTTTGTTTATTTGTTTGTTTCTTGGTTGGTTTATTACACTGACACTTACTATGACTTGGACTTTGAATGTTTTCCCAAGCTCTATGTATTAGTGGATCATTCCCAAAGTGCTACTGAGAGATAGTGAACTGTGTGAAGGGGGGAGATGGAGGTGATTATGTGAGTGAAGGTATCCCCAGAAGGAGATTATGGAACCTTGGTTCCTCTTCTCTATTTGCCCTGAATAGTTTCAGGCAACCACACATTCCCACCACCATGTTCTGCCTCATCATAATTGTGAAAACTCCAAAACTATGAGCTAAAATAAGACACTTCACTTTATAAGTTGTTTATATCATGTATTTTATTATAGTATCAAGAAGCTGATTAATAAAGCACTACGCAAAGTAACCAGGAATGTAGTTCTTCTGTCTTACTGGAGTCAGAAGCTTCTAAGAAGAACTTTGATTTCTTTTGCTCTGAGTTCCTTAGTATATATCCCCCAAATAAAAACAAAATAGATCTTCAGATAAATCAAAGGGTAAGAGAAACCAATCCACTACCTAAGCTAACTGTCAACAGGTAAACAAATACTCTATTACCTTGTAAGAAGTCCTGGAGCCTGCACCTGATTAGTAAGTCAGGTACGGATTGCAGTTCAGATGTAGGCTTTAATGCTAGCCTATCACTGCCTTGTGATTTGTTCAAAATGTTCCAAAATTCTGAAATTCTGTTCCTCAGTGTTATCCTACACCTATTTTCTTTCTCAGTGTTATCCTACACCTATTTTCTTTCTCAGTATTATCCTACACCTATTTTCTCTCGAAAATGTCTGTCCAACATCTCAGAGTATTGAATCACTTAGCTTCTCTTTTGTATTTCCATTTCTGAATTCCCTATACTCTGTTTCAGGTTCAGAAACATAACAACTGAGATTTTTTGATATTTATATTTTTATCATCAGAGCTTAAATATTGTTGTTTATATTTAATAACTAAGAAATATAGAAACATCAGGTTATGTGTTGCTAAACTTCATAGAATTAGTATTAACCTTAGGTCACAAGTATTTTTATACATGTTCTGTTATTTCAATATGGTTTCTCTAAAATTCAATTATATATTTAGGTTTTATAAGCTTTAATAAAATATAGCTTACAATCTATATTATGTATTGATATTCTGTAATAATTAAAATTACCAAAAATTTTGACTATAAATTTATACCTTACTGAACCATAGGCCCTACCTAGCTGAAGGTTTGATAATTCTCCATTTTATACAAAATAATAATGAGATATGAAGAGGATAGCTATCTATAAGTAAAAGATTAAATCCAGTTGTAAAACTGGTGTTCAGTTTCACTAATAATTTGATCAATGATTATTTTTAAAACAAAACACAAAAAAGATAGAAATCATACAGAATTTCAAAAGAAAAACACTAAGAACTCATCACTACAATTTCAGGTGAAATTTTATCTTATGCAATTTTCCAAATTTTTTATCTTATGCAAATTTCCAATTGAGTGAATATGTTTTATATTCACACAGTATGTAGTAAGGATCTCCTATTAATCCATATATTCCTAAATCAAACATATATTTTAGTATATTTATTGATAGTTTCCAATTTCATTAATATAGAAGAACATATAGCTCTTGTATTTAAAATTATACGGGGGCTAGTTTCTCATATAGTAATTTTAATAGCTCAGTCAAGACATTGTCGTGTTAACAATATTATAATTTTGAGATTATACAAAATGTTTCCAAAAGGTACCTAACTTGTAATTTTAATAAGACAGTCAAGGTTTCTCATTATAGCATTTGGCAGTGGAAAACGCAGAAATGCTTTATTAATGAAACTGAACATCATACATTACATTTTATTGCTACATTTTGGGTCAGAGCATAGCACACAATTAAAATTTTTGACTGATTCCAGTGTTTGCAAAACTGTTCCTTTTTCTTATTGTTTATCAGTACAATTTAGATTTACATAATGATTATATTGACCACAGAGAGTTTGTGATGTATCTTGCCTGTATACGAGGTATCTTGCTTCCTCATTTTTTTCCAGTTCTCTCCCCTTCCTTCATCCCTTGTTCCCTTCCTTATTTACAAAACATTGTTTCCATTTATTTGTCTTTTAACGTTTTTTTGTCTTTTCCCTTCCTTCCTTTTTCCCTTCCCTCTCCTTAGTTCCTCTTTCATTTTGAACAATTTATTTCTATTTCCCAATGTCCATTGCACATTTTGGTCTCTACGTACCACACTCAGGAGACAATACAGTACTTATACACGTATGTCCCACTTATTTCACTTAGGAGTATGGTCTCTAGGTGCATCCATTTACCTAAAAATGTCTCAAGCAAACTTATTTAAAGAAGAGTTTGTGCTTACTGTCACTGCAGCAGTGAAACAAATGCCCACACAGGCTCCTATCATTGTCTCATGAGTTGATCCTTCTCATCCTACATTCACATTTAACTAGGAAAGGACCTGCTGAATTTTGAGGGTCACTAATTGTGTACTTAAACTTTAAATATGTTCCATAACTGTTCTCGTCACATGAATTCTGTCCTTGTGTATGTTACAAATGATTGGCTGGAAACAAAGCATTCTGGTCTCTACATAGAACAGAATTAGAGTTTGTGTACACAATTTAGACCTGTCCATAAGAGTAAGCATCAAAACTGGGATTACTGATTGTAGAGTGTATTGTCAGGGCCAGGCATGGTGGTGCATACCTGCAATCCCAGCACTCCAGAGCCTGAGGCAGGAGGGTCCTCAAATTTTGAGCCTTCACTAGGTAATGAATTCAAGGTCAGCCTAAATTATATGGTGAGACCCTGTCTCAAAAAAAACCCAGAAAAACAATAAAAGAATACATTCTCATTACTATCATTCAGAGAACACAGGCACAAGTGCTGTCTTCAGGGTGGTGGGGAGAGACTTGGGACAGTATATCCCCTCCAGGGAAACACTCCAAGGACATTCTTCAACAGGGCCCCATATCCTAATAGCCTATTGAGCCATGAACTCATTAATCTATTGTTGCTTTTTCTAATGTTTGATACTTTCCTAAGTTTCAAAAGCTTATCTGTGCTTCCTCTCTTCTGCCTAGAAGTAAATTATCTCCCACAATGTTGGTTTTGCAGTCATTAACTTCTTTAGTTTACGCTTCTCATGGAAGACCTTTGTTCTTCAATTTTAAAGGCTAACTTTGCAATCAGACTAATCCAGGTTGCCTGTTACTATCTTTAAAGATTTGAAACACATCGTTTCAGGCCTTCCATACCTTTGTCTTTGTGATGAAGTCATCCTGATAGGTTTGCTTTTGTAGGTGACTTGAAGTTTCTCTCTCAGAGCTTTCAATATTTTTCTTTTGTCTTATTGTGTGCTCTCGCCATCTTAAGAGTGTGACATGGGAATGTTCTTTCCCCATCTTACCTATCTAGATTCTAAATGGTTTCTCACCTTAATTTAGGAAATTTTCTGATATCACTTCACTAAGTAGAGTTTCTGTTACATTAATCTGTATCTTGGTATCCTTGACTACACTAAATTTTTGTAGGTTTATTCTTTTAACTGTGTCCCAGAGTTCTTATATATTTCATCCATTTATTATTAGTGTCTGTATATACCACTTCCACAGCCTTGTCTTCAAGACCTCAAATTCTGCCTTCTGCTTGGTTTTATTTATTGGTGCAGCATTCGAAGGAGATTTTTGTTAGACTTTTGCACTTTTCCTTTGAATATCCTCTTTGGATTTTGTGGAAATTTCTACATATGTCTCTGCTATTCTTAATTTGGTATATTTAGGGTTTTTTGTATTGTATTATTTATATATTCTGGTTACAAGGTGTTTTTCTATGAAATATGACTTATATATGTCCTTTTGTGAGATGTGAAAACTTCTGAAAGGCTTACATTTTCTTTGAAGCTATTTAGATTGGACTATATATTGCATATGTAATAGCTCCAAAATGTCCATATAGTAAATAATTGATCACCAACTTGTGCCAGTATTGGGAGAGCTTTTAGGAGGTAAATTCTTGTGGATGGAAGTTAAATCACTGGATGTGTGCCCTAAAGGGGACACCATAACCTCTCTCTTTGTTCCCAGACACAATCAGATGATAATTTTCCATTGTCACATGGTTCCACAGCCATCCTACCCCATACACAGGGCCATGGCAACCAGATCAACTGACCATGAACTTAATCTTTTGATACTATCAACCAAAATACATCTGTTCCTCCTTATATGTTGATTGTTTCAGGTTTTCTTAGTCACAGTGAGATAAGCTTATTATGCATTTATAGTTTGTTTTTATTCTTCTCATAGAATATGAAGAATGTATCCAACTTCAGACTTTTTATGTGGAAATAAAATTGTTCCAATGCAACTTGATGAGACTATCATTCCACAGAAAATTATCTGCAAATTTTGTGGAAAATTAATTTACCATAAGAGTAAGAGTCTCTTTGTAGACTATTAAAAAGTCCTACAGATCCATCCTTATATAAATATCACAGTATCTTGATTATTGTAGTTTTATTATATGCTTTAATGTAAGATGTGTGAGACTTCCAAATTTTTTTTTCTAAGATTTTTGGCTTTTTTGTTTGTTTGTTTGTTTGCTTTTTTTTTTTTGTTTCCCATAACAATATAATTTTCTTAAGTCAATTGCTCAATTTGTGGCAAAAATTTCTGCCACTAATTCAATAGAATTTATAGATTGATTTGAGAATTTTGCCATCTTAATGATGCTAAAATTTCCAATTATAAACATGGCAACTTCATTTACTTAAACATTCTTCAAATCATTTAAAAATCTTTGTAAAATTATCAGGGGGCAAGTTTTGTAATTATTTTGTTATATTAGTCCTTAGAATTTTATTCTTTTGTGCTATTATAAATGGATTTTAAATTTTTTCTTCCATTGATTTATTATGTACAGATTCAATAATTTACTACATGTTGTATAACACAAACTTTTTGTGCTAGAGCATTAGTTCTATTAGTTTATATTATATGATTCTTTGGCATTTGCTATATAGAAGATAATGACATCCACATATAGAGTTTTACTTTCTACCTTTCACATCAAAGTACTGTATTCTTGCCTGATTTCTGTGACTAGAAGACACTGTAAATATTGAACACAAGTGGGATAAATGAAAGTATTTGCCTTGTTTTTGATATTATGGCTTCTGTCCTTTGAGGAAAATCAATAGAAAAAAGAGACCCTGTGCTTTTACTGTATCTTCCTGTGATGGGTTATTTAACTCAGATCTGGTGGCATCATGAGAAATGTCAGTAGTCAGCACCACTTGCTCTGAAAACTTAACTTTGCTTGGAGATTTAAATGAAGTAAAAGTCCAATGTTAACAGCTACATACACTTGAAGTAATTCTCTGTCTTGGTGAGTGAAGGGATAGAAGGTAAGAGCAGGTTGGTGCTCAGATACACAGGCTGCCAATTTTGTTAAGATTTGATTCATTTATTAGAATATGTATTTCTCTTTTATTGCATGCTTTAAGACTGTTTACAGAAATCTTAATATTTATCTGTTTATTGCATGTTAAATGTTTGTTTCACTAGAGGAAACGCCTTTCAAGTACTTCACATGGTCACTGTAGAGTCTTGCCCATTATTCCCAAACACAGCACCATCGCTTGTTACTTAACTTTCACATTTTGATTGTTTAGAATCTTCACCCACAAGGCAGAGAAAATAGCAAAAATACTAAAGATAAAATTAAGGCACAATGACAGGCTCACCTGTTAGAGGCTTCTGTTTCGTTGACAACTTGATCCTTATAGTTTTGTTCACCTTCATAACCCCTACCTCCACTGTTTGTTCAGTTATATGAGGCTCTTTTTGTTTAGTGTTTTTTTCCTTTTCCTTGACCTTTAAGCTGAATACCAATTAAAAGCTAGTAAGTTTCTCAAGAAAATAAAGGAAAAAACCACCAGAGAATATAATGGTAACCTTACTGCTTTTCCATTCTCTCCCACATTGATCCTTAAATCTCAGCTGTCTTGGATGCCTCCTAATGCCCTACGGTGTAAGCATTTTTATACTTCATCCAGCTTTTATAGTTGCTTTTATGGTGGTGTTGGTGTGCTACTCAGTCATACCCGGTGTTCATTTTTAAAAAAAAAATTGTTAAGCTAAACAGTGTACTTTGAAGCTTAGGGAGAAGTGCCTGAAATAGAACATAGCCACTGTGAATGTACCTGTTAATCGTGGCACAGTTTTCTTTTTTTAGCATGACAATGCGTAATAAAATTGTTTCTTCATGCTTACCATGAAGTTGCTTCTATGGTCACTTCCTGTTTCTGGTATTTTAGATGTGGGTGAATGGTATTACGATTATCACGGGTGCATAGAAAATATTATTTTAGTGAAAGATATCATAGGAAAAGATATTTTTGTTATTTCAGTTTATAAATGCACAGATGTTCATTTGATCATAGCTTTTTGCATGCTTCTCAGTTCAGATAGTAATGTGTTCTGTTGTTAATCAACATGTAATCTTTACATCTTCAAAAAGCTTGGACTAATTCAACATTATCATTAAAAGTTACAGTACGAAAGGGCAGGAAAAAAGAGCAGAGAGTATAATTTAATGTTAAAGCTAATATTCATCTTTAGTGGAATAGCTAGAAGTCAATTTTACCCTTGAAAGGCAGCCAAAAAGAGTTTTATACTTACTAGTTCAGGAATATCCTCAGAGATAGATAAAGCTAGCTGTTTTGCTTCTGAGATAAATGCACAGGGATTTTCCATCACATACAAAGCAATGCAAATGAAGCAAGAAGAATTAGAAAATCCAAAGAATAAGTGAACAGAAAAAAATGGCAATAATGATAGGGAGCTAGGAATAATCCCTGAGTAGTGCTGGTTCTTTTTAAAGCATTCTATAGTGTTTTAATTGCACATGTTTTTTAAATTATATAAAAAATAAGAGTGTAGGCCGGGGGTTCAGCTCAGTGGCACAAGCACCTGCCTGACAAGTGGAAGGTCCAT
>RJWM01049442.1:0-11062 GCA_004363535.1 Dasyprocta punctata
GGCAATGTGCTGCACAAATCTGACTCAAGACCTAGAGCCCATAGCAGCATCCTCTATGAGTCCAGCTGGAGACCTAGAGCCCACGACAATGTTTCATGCAAGTCCGTATCTAGAATCTGTGCTGGGAAGGCCCAAAGGTCAGTGGTGGAAGCTAAAAAGTCTGCACCAGTGGGATGGAGGATCTGTGCCAGCAGGCTGAGGGATCTGTACTGGAGCCAGGAAGCGATGCTCAAGCTAAGGACCAGAGCTCCCTGAGGGGAATCGCAGCCATTCTCAGTCAGAGTGAGGACCTGAGCTCCTCCAATGATGAGAACAGCTGAGTTCATATCAGGTAAAACCAGCAGGACAAGCTTCTCTTCTTTTTTTGGTACCAGGGATCGAACTCACAACCTTGTGCCTGCCAGGCAGATGCTTAGACCACTGAGCTAAGTCCCCGGCCCTTGGGCAAGCTTCTCCAGGAGAATCAATAGCGCACCATCTTCCCCTCAGTTCTGCTTTTATGCTGTTGGCAACAGTCCTCAGGTGGGCCTTCCACACCCAGCTCCACGCTGACTCAGTTCAGCTGGGTGTAACGAGCTGCCTATTAGCTAATCCACTGCATAGACCATATTTTGCTTACACGTTTATCTGTTGATGGACATTTGAGTTCCTTCCACTTACTGCTTATTAGGAATAGTGCTGCTATGAACATGGGTGTGTAAACATTTCCTCCAGACTGTCTACTTTCACTTTTTTGGTTGTATTGGGTTTTTTTGGGGGGATGTACCAGGGATCGAACTGATGACCTTGCTCTTACCAGGCAAGTGCTTGAGCCACTGAGCTAAATCCACGGCACTGCTTTCACTTTTTTGGATGTACTTACAGGAGTGGGATTGCTGGACCACTTAGTTTTGAGGAACTGCACATAGCAGTTAGCTATTTTACAATCTCACCAATAATGCACAAGAGTTCCAATTTCTCTGCATCCTCAATAAAACTTGGTATTTTCTGTCGTTATTGTTATTTTGAGTTTTTTTCAATTTTTTATTAGTACACATTTGCTGTACATAATGATTACATTCTTTTTTCCCTCTCCATTCCCTTTCCCCCTTGTCTCCCTCCCCCTTCCTCCCTCTGTCTTGTTTTTGTTTTTGAGATGCAGCCTCACTATGTTGCCCAGCCTGGTCTTGAACTCCTGGACTCAAATAATTCTCCTACTTTAGCATCCCAAGAAGCTGATGCTATAAGCATGTGCCACCATGCCCAGTTGTGCTTTTTTTTCCCCCTGAGTAATAACCATCCTGCTTAATGGCTTTATAGTTGTTTTGTGTAAATTTAATTTGTCTTCCTAAGCATATTTCAGACTTCTTCAAAAGAGGGATCTTGCCCTGTTTTTCAAAGGGCCCTCAGAAAACTCAGCATGCACAAGGTATGATTTAAGAGCTTGAAAGTACCTTGTGGCTGGTTGAAAATGCACAGGTTGAGTTGAGCTCAATTCTTTTATTTTTAGAGCTTAGGGTACAATTTCCTTTGCAAGCAGGGCATGGTGACTCATGCCTGTAATTCCAGAACTTGGGAGGCTGAGGCAGGAGGATCAATGCAAGTTAGAGGCCAGCCTGGGTTGCACAGTGAGTTCAAGTCCAGTCTGGACTACATGGCGGGACTCTGTCTTGACAGACAAACAAACAAACAAACACAACAACAAAAAAGAATTTCCTTTACAAACTGAAGAAGCTGATTGCCTACAAAGCTTCAGGATACTACACCATGGAGCAGAGCATCTGCATGGGGGCTAAGTGTCACTATGGCATCCTAAAAATGCAAATATTGTTATCAATCACACAAGCTCCTAGATTCATTGTCACTGAGATTAGTTTTATCCACCTGCAAAGGCAAAATGCTATTCAAGAGGAACCAGAAGTCTCTAGAAATTAAAAAAAAAAAACAAAATAAAAACAAAACCAAAAAACAAACAGAACTTGATCTTGAGAAACTCAGAAGATGCCAGTAGAGGAAAAGGAAGGAAATAGCACAGATAGAAAGGTACTAGGAGGGGCCTGGGACTCAGGGGTAGGGTGTTTGCGTAGCATGTACAAGGGCCATGGGTTTGAGTCTCAGCATTTCACATAAGCTCCTGAAGCACTAACAAGTCCAGGTACTTTCAACTCTGCTTTGTTCCAAACTTTACACCATTTCTCCTGACTCTCCTAAGGTCTTAGAGAGCCAGTTTCTCATTCGCTGCTGTAGTTTTGTGGGTGACTCTGACTCGCCACCTGCTTTGGTCTCTCTATGGCGAAGTCCTTTCATTTAGCCATCCCTTTGGCATTTTATAAAAGAAGCCATCAGTATGAATCTAAAAAGGTATACATGCGCTGAAGCAATGAACTTTCTGAGAACAGACTCTTTGGAAGCTTCCCTGGGGGTGGTGTGCTTGGCACAAGGCTCTCAGGCGTTCCCATGCTTCCCTGCTTCTTCCCATCTGGGCAGCTGCCCACTGCACGGCCAGTCTTCCCTGCCTTACTGTCCACTGGCCTCCATCTCGAAGGTGGGCTTGGAGAAGTGCCGCTAGGTGGAAAGCTTGTGGTTCAGTTGGGCACTCCCAGGTGAAACAATGAACCGAGACTCCTTAACTGTGCATTGGCACAGTGGGAAAGTATGTATTTCCTTAGACTTCTTAGGGGCTAGGAATCCCCTGGGGAGCAAGCATATTAAGAATCAGACACTGGAGCGGCACATGGTGCTGTACCTGTGTGATCCCAGCACTCTGGGAGGCTGAGGCAGGAAGGATTGCAATTTGAGCCCAGCCTGGGCAATTTAGTGACTTAAGGAGACCGTGCCTCAAAATTAAAATTTTTAAAAAGGGAGGGGCAGTTGCTGGATCTGTAGCTCAGTCTAAAGACTATAGTTCAATCCATGGTACTAAAACAAACAAACAAACAACCCACAAAAAACTATACCTTAAAGGTAAGTTTAAAACTTCCAAGCCAGATGATTCTTATCACAAATCCAGTCTGGAAACACCTAACAGTGGATATTTACTATTTTGTATATGTAGGCTCCTACTCAATAGAGCACATTTTCCGCCTCTCAAGGAGAGTCATATATTGTTTCTTTTCTTTTTTTTTAGGTGGGTTTCATTATGTAGTTCAGGCTGACCTTGAACTCATGGTGATCCTCTTGCCTCAGCCTCCTGAGTGCTGTGATTACAGGCATGTACCACTATGCCCAGCATCCGTCTCAGGGAGCGTAAAAGACAGTGGTAACATAGTGATCAACACAAGCCTTTGGGTTAGGAGTGTGGCTCAGTGGTAGACAGCCCTTACCTGGCATACACAGACTCCTGAGTTTGACCCCCAGCTCTATAAACCACAGCAGTAAAGCCAAAGACTTTGGAGCAAGAAGCCTGAATTTGATCTACCAATTACAGTACTGGCTGTGTGAGAGGTTACTTAACCTCTCAGAGCTTCAGTTTCCTTATCGAAAAAGTGGGGATGATATTGCATCTCCCTGACTGAGGGTCAAACAAGCTAATGCGTTCAGAACCATTAGACTGATACCTGGTCAACACCAGGCATGCACAGTACAGCACAGAGAGACTATTTCCCCACTGAGGAGCCCATCATAGGAATGTGGTTGAATAATGGCTGTAAAAAAGGATCAGCTGGGGATAGTTCCAGGTGGCCACACAGATACACAAGCCAAGCCAGAAGACACAGTGGTTCTACTCAGACACAACTGTGGTTGGCTCTATTAAACAAAAGGAAGAACAATTTTATCAAAGTCTGGCTTGTGCTGGCTAGGCAGGAACCAAGACAGACAGCACTTGGCCAGCTGGAGCTATCTTGGGGTGTCGTCACAGGTTAGATGTAGAAAGAGTCCCCACTCTAAGAACAAGCTCCAACCTGCTTCCTGTTCGAGTGCCACGCTGTGTCCAAAGCAGTGCTCCAAACCTGGAATCAGGCAGGTCTGGATTCAGGTCCCAGTTCTACCACTGGCCCGCAGTGTGACTGTGGGGAAATCGCTTAAACCCACCAAGCCTCAGGGTTCTTATCCATAAAATAGCACCCTTCTTAGCTGAACTTGGGGTGCAGACCTGTAATCCCAGCTTCCTGGGAGGCAGAGACAGGGAGGGTGATCAGTTTGAATCCAATCTGGGCAATTTAGCAATTTAGTAAGACACTGCCTCAAAATAAAAAATAAAGAAGGCTGGAGATGTAGCTAAGTTCCAAGTGGGAAAAAAAAAAAGTACCTTCCTTAAAGATGGTTAAAAGAGTCCAAGCATGGTGGTGCATGCTTGTAATCCTAGCACTTCGGAGGCTGAGGCCAGCATAGGCAATTTAGTGAGTTCAAGGCTGATATGAACAACATAGCAAGACCCTGTCTCAAAAAACAAAACAAGCACTTGGGAGGCTGAGGTAGGAGGAGCGTTGTGAGTTCGAGGCTGGCTTGGGCTACAACGCGAGCACAAGGCCGGCCTGAGCTACAAAGTGCGACCCTGCCTCAAAAAACCAGGGCCAGGAGTTTGGCTCAGTGACTTAAGCACCCGTCTGCCAGGCGCGAGGTTGTAAGTTCAATCCCCGGTGCCGCAAAACAAAACAAAACCATATCTTTAAAAGAAAATGATTTGAAAACAAAATGAGGGGCTTGGGATTTAGCTCAGCAGCACAGTGCCTACTTGGCAAGTGTGAGGTTCTGAGTTCAATTCCTGATTACCCCCCAATCATGAATGTTATGCAAATAAAAATTGGTTATTACAATTACCTACCCTTTACATTTTTTTTTTTTTTTTTTTGATGCAGGGTCTTGCTGTACTGGCCTCGAGATCCTGGGCTCAGGCACTCTTCCTGCCTTAGTCTCTCAAGTAGTTGGGGCTCCAGGTACATGCCACTATGGCCAGCTTCATTATCTATTTTTAGCAAGGGATAGATAGATCCCTCTGAAGACAACACACGTCTTCTGTCTCAGTTCCTGCCGCTAACATGGCCCCCCGCATAAACAAGGCGCATCCTGGCTCAGGTATCACCTACATCCTGTTCCTCTGCCTCATGCTGCACCCAGCTATCTCTGGGAGCCCCTGCCCGGCCCTGCTCCCTCTCCCCACAGATCTCCATGCATTCTTCCAAAGGAGACTGTCCTTGCCCTATGACGTGGCTGCCCCCAAACCTTCCCCAGAGGCTGACCAACTTGTGCTAAACCATTGCTTGCAGAAGAAAGCACCTGCTGCCCTTGGAGACCGAGGGTGGAGAAGAAGGGTGCGAGGAAGGGACAAGTCCAGGACTTAGAATAGAAGGGACGAGGGTGGAAATGTGTCATGAGGTTCCTCATAATCTATGGGTTCCAAATCTCATTTTTGATGAATGAACTCAGATGATTCACTTCCCTTTATAAGGCTCTATTTTTCATTCTGTGCAGTGGAAGGAGGAGTGCTTGCCTTTGCTGTAAGAGAAGCGCATAGCATCCAGCATACAGAATCTGGCTTCAGAGAACCTTGAGGACGTGAAACTACACCTCCTGTAGTCCACGGAAGTTATCTTGCTTTCCTTCTGAACAGGATAACTTATTTATTTACTTTGCTTGATATATCCCAGGTTGGCCTTGAACTCATTATACAGACCAAGTTGCTCCTAACATGCAGTAATCTTCCTGCCTCAGCCTTCTAAATGCTAAGATTATAAGCACATTCCATTGGCTAAACAGGAGTTTTAGAAAATGTTTCAGCTCCTGGCTGACCATATTTCTTTAAATGTCGCTAACTTGGCAAAGTCATCAGTTTCCAGTTTCCTACTCCAGTCCTTTGATCTTGGGCATGCCCCTTAGCTTCCAGGTAAGCACACACTGTCACCCAACATGTACCCTGAGTTCAGAGCAGATGCTCCAAGACTGGAGCCTGATTTTGGTTCCAGGTGGGGAACTCAGAATCCAGAAGGCCTGGAGAGTCATAGCCAACATGATTTCCTTTAAGCCAACAAGTCCGTGACATGTGTAGTAACTAGATTTGAGTTATGGATTAAAAAAAAAAATATTGGCCATAGTAGGCCCATTGTGAAAAATTGGCCAATGAATGTCTCTCAAGACATTCATGTGGAGGTCTGGACTGACGGGCCAGGGTGGGGCTAGAAATCTGGCCAGTGATGGCAAGGCTGGGCCCATGCGGGAATTTAGGGGCCGGAGTGGAGAGACTATTGTGGCCAGAGCTTCACAACTTGATGACACAGTCTAACCTCAAGGTCCAGCCTCGGGGGGCCTTTGCTTTCCGTGAGTAAGGGCACAAGTATGTGGCTTCCCTCCATCCCTTTCCACAGCACCCCCCCATCCCAGTTCCTCCCCTATCACATTACAGGCTGGATGTGACTTTTTCCCCAAGCCCACGTCACCTTGAATAGGAAGAAGGGGTCCTCAGACCCAAGGAAACTGTGTAATCGGCGTTCTGTGCCCCCTCTGGGAACTGTGGGGAGTCTGTTGCAAGAGGACAAGAATCGCTCCAGGTCAACAAAGAGCCAAAATTGAGGGCGGCGAGTGGGAGTCAGGGCCAGGGTGGGGCTGGGGACACAGGACTTGCAGCTGTGCGTTGCAGCTGCTGGGTCTCTGGGAACTGTGGGCCAAAGACCTAGCATCCTCACTTAACTGGAATCCCAGGATGGAGTCCAGTGTGACCTGATCTTCCAGGCAATACAGCCAGAGTCAGGAAGAGAAGGGAAGCACTCAGGTTAGGAGTTATAGTCTACAAAGTCCATCCTCCCACCTCTAGCATCAAGCACTGTACCCGGCACATAGTAGGCTCATCGTAAATACTGGACAGGAAGAAAGAATGAACACTTCTACACAGGAGCATGCTCTAGTCAATCTGCAAAAGGAGGCACAGGCAGGGCAGGTGTTGCTGTGTTTTGCAGAGAGGAGAGCTGAGTTCCAAAGCAGTAAAGTGTCTCGTCTAAGATCATCCATCTATGATTGGATTTTCTGTAGGACCATGGTGAATTTCAGGGTAGCCATTCAGGAATATATCCTGTGACTCAACATGAACTTCTCTTAGGGTGTAGCTGCAGAGAAAATAGCCCTTGGGGCCTGGCTTCCTGGATGCAGTGCCAAGGCCAGGTTTAGACACTGCTTTTTCCTGCACACTTAGAGGCTGCTCTGCCTTCCTTTTTAGAGCAGCTCCTACATAGAGGACCCTCTGTCGACTCTATTGCCACATCTGACTCAGGAGATCTGGGTCTCTGAGACACACATGTAGGGGTGGTGGTTTTCCTCTGGAAGCCAGGGTAAGAATGGAATTATATGCATCAGTTCCTTTTTCTCACATCCTCAACAGAAACTTCAGCTAATCTAGACCACAAAGAAGGTTCCTTGAATTCAGCAAGTGACTAACCTGGGATCTTAGAGCAGCGTTTCCACATGGAGTTCTGCAAAGCTGGTGGCGGTGCTGGAGCTAAATGTCTGAACTGGAACACTTTTTGTTTTTTTTTCAGAACTGTGAATTGAACTCAGCACTTCATGCATGCTAGGCAAGCAGGCTATCATTGGGCTACATCCCCAGTTCTTTTATTTATTTTTATTTATTTAGTTTTTTGGTACCAGGGATCGAACTCACAACCTCGCACCTTCCAGGCAGGCACTTCCACCACTGAGCTGAATCCCCAGCCCTATTTTTTGAGACAGGGTCTCACTATGCAGTTCAGGCTGGCCTTGAACTCACTTTGTAGCCTAGGCTGGTCTCAAACTCATAATGATCCTCCTGCCTCAGCCTCCCAAGTACTTGTACAGTTAGTTGTGTACCTCTTCACTTGACTTGGAACACCTGACATCACCCAGCGGGGTATCTTACATCACTCGGCCCTTCTCACATCATTCTATCTCTTTATGGAAACAGTGAGGGACAGAGTACAGGAACAAGGGTCAGAAGACCTGGGCTTTGGGGCTGGCTGTGTCGCTCATTCATTATAGATCTTTTCTTCATCTGAAAAATAGGAGAAACAAATCCAATTTGTATCCCAAGGCAATTGTAAGTTCAAGGAGGAGTAGTTGACCTCCAAAGGCTTTTAAGCACAAGACAAAACCACTGTACAAAAAACAGTATAAGCTACTTCTTCTGAAAAAGTAGAGAGCAATGGAGGTACCTTCTAGGAGCCCCAAAATTCTCTGCTCCTACTCATTCACTGATTAATTCATCAGAAAGTACCAACATGATTAAGACATGTGGCAAGTGCTGAGTGAGCCCAAAGGTGTCAAAGATGCGTATTTTGGCCCCAAAGAATGAAAAATCTAGACTGCACCAAAAGATGACCAGAGATTTCAGGGAAGTCCGAAGATCTGCAGGTTGGAAAGGGAAATTCTGCAAAGCGTCAGCAGCTCTAGGATAGTCCACCACCCAGGTGAAGAAGCAGGAAGTGGCAGCAGGGGACAGGAGGATGTCGCACTGCCTAACGGTCTCCGTCCAGGAGGAAATGAGGTCATCCTGCTCTCAAAGAATCAGCATGACAGCCTCCAGCCAAGTAATTCGGAGTCATGAGAGCTGCTGGGGCAGCAACGTGAATCATGAGAGACTGCTGGGACTTTCCTAATAGCTAACCTAGGAGTTTCGGGGTAAGTCCTCAGGCTGTAACATTTCTGTTTACATTTTGATCACGTTCATTTACAATTAAT
Source organism: Dasyprocta punctata (assembly GCA_004363535.1). Classification (NCBI taxonomy): domain Eukaryota; kingdom Metazoa; phylum Chordata; class Mammalia; order Rodentia; family Dasyproctidae; genus Dasyprocta; species Dasyprocta punctata. The sequence goes on from RJWM01049442.1 coordinate 8,620, forward strand.
GGGTTCTCAGATCTAAACAAAACTGGCCACAGTCTTCCAGAGGAAGTAGGAAGACCAGCTGTGAGACCTATGGAAGTTCTGACTCAGTGGTTCCCCAAAGGGCTGGCCAATGAGCAGGCACAGCACTGAACCTGGAGGACGCTGGGTTAGTCACCTGCCTCCCCAGAGCTGGATAGTTACCTTGCACTTTCCCCGTTCTGATACCTCTAGCTGGGGCACAGCAAAGGAGTCTTCCCACCTCCTGGCACACTCCCTGCTTGCTTTCTGACTCTCTTAAGTGTGGATCCAGGCCCAAGGTCTAGGTTTGCAAGATAGCAAAACGCCGCAGGTGTCAGCAAGGCTTGGGCCCTGATGAGTTATGAGGTTGCAGCCTCTTCCCGCTGGAAGAGAGCCAGTCTGCTAGGTGACATTGAAATGACTGCAAACCTTAGTGCCCGGCACTAGGGAAAAGGGACAGAAGCGACTGAAGCGAAGCGTCCTTGCTGTGCTCCTCCAACTCTGCCTGGGCCATGTGCGTGTGGACATGCAGATGCGTGTGCTTGTCCTTAGGCAGGAAGGGCAAGAGGAGTTATTTACACATCATCTTTCCAGAAGCCAATTTTACTTGATAAACAGTTTTCTTTCTTTCTTTCTTTCTTTTTTTTATCTTTTCTTCCTGTTTTTGTGGTACTGGGGTTTGAACCCAAGGTTGTCACACTGAACCACATCCTCAGTTCTTTTCAATTTTTCAAGTTTTGAGTCAGAGTCATCTTCCTAAATCACTGAATTGCCCAGTGTAGGGCTCAAACTTGTGAACTTCCTGCCTCAGCCTCTCAGGTTGCTGGGATTACAGGAGTGTGCCACCAAACCATGCCTAAACAATCATTTTTATCTTAATATAAACAATGCTATATGGTGAAGTAGAATACTAAATACACATATATTCATTTATTTAATTATTTATAGGGGAGGAAGGATTGAAGAGAGGGTAAGGGAGTGGGGAAAAAAAAAGAATCAAATTATATCATGTACAGGTACAAATTCTCTATGATGCAGGTGATTACTATGTATATCCAAATGTACCAGTCGGGGATTTAGCTCAGTGTCCTAAGCGCCTGCCTGTCGGGCATGAGATTGTAAGTTTGAGCTCCAGTACCAAAAGAAAAAAAAGAAATTTACCCCCACAAATGTGATTGGAAAAGAAATCCAGGCAGAAATCTCTACTTGTCCCTCTAAAATTTTTTTTAAAAAATTATTTTGTTATTTTCCTGGGCATCACACATGCCAGGCAGGCACTCTACCATTGTTACACTTTCAACCTAAATGCTTTTAAAAATGTGTACTTATCTTTTTGGAACGGATGAAACAGGGATGTGATTTTTTTTTAAAAAAATGCAATGAAGGGCTGGGAGTTTGGCTCAGTGGCTTAAGCGCCTGCCCTGGCAGGTGCAAGGTTGTGAGTTCGATCCCTGGTGCTGCAAAAGCCTGTCTAGCAGGCACAAAGTTGTGAGTTCAATCCCCAGTGCCGCCAAAAAAAAAAAAAAAAAATGCAATGAGTTTAAAAGGGCATACAGTGAAATATAAGTCTTCCTCTTACCTTGCCCTCTAGATCCCCAGCTTCTCTATTCTGAGATGACAGCAGAACTTGCTATCCCTCCACAGTTCAGGGTCCATTAACAAGGTTTTACTATTCCACTCTTTATTAGGTATCATTTCCCAGCAAATAAATGGACTGTTCATTATAGGAACTTCCTAAAAGACCCACTGATTCCTGTAATCCCAGCACTCGGGGGGCTGAGGCAGGAGGATCATTGCAAATTTGAGACCTGCCTGGGCTACAAAGTGAGCTCAAGCCCAGCCTGAACTGCATAGCAAGACCCTGTCTCAAAAAGACCAAAAATAAATAAATAAATAAGATAAAAGACCCACTGACACTTCAGTAGAAAGCATCACCAGTTTGAACCCCTAAGTCTGTGTTCCCACAAACCTACAGTAGCGTAGCATATCCGATCCTTACCGGGCTTTCCACCCTCCCCCCCTTTCAAAGACCCATGCTCGACCAAACTGAATTCAGAGTAAGATCTGGCCTTGCCTTTGCTCCTAGGATAACGACTACTAACTAAACTCTCTTCCTATGGTGAGCAACAGATCCAGTTCCTCATCCACCGCCGGGTGGTGTGGTGGTGTCTAGGGACACCAGGTGGCCTCGTTAGCAGGTGTTTTTGTGCCCGTGTCTCAGGGAGTGTGCCCCATCCACTTGCCCCGTTGACAGAGATAGTACAGGAGCCGCTGGCGCCGCGCCTGTGTGCGTGGGTCTGAATCGCTCCTCTGGGTCCGTGGGGGCAAAGGAGGGACAGAGTGGAGAAGTGATCGGGGGCTGGAGAGGAGGCTTCAGGGCAAGGAGGAAGTTTCAAGCGCTCTCCTCTGAGATTCCGGGGGAAGCTGTAGTGGGGCGCGCCCAGGG
>RJWM01049443.1:0-11113 GCA_004363535.1 Dasyprocta punctata
TTTTTTTTTTTTTGCAAGCTTCCTTACATCCTGCCCTGAATATCTGCTAGTGGATTGCACCAGGATGTGTCCTGGGTTCTGTGTACCAGTCCTGTACACTGTGCACTCATCTGGTATCATGTCTGTAAAAATTGTTTCCATGCCGGTGTCTTCCAGATTCTTATCTTAAAGTATGACTTCTCTTACAGGCTTCAATTTCATTCTTTTACCCATTCAACATGATCACTGATATACATCAGCTCCTGCTGTAGTCAGGGTTTGCAAGGAAAACAATTTAATATGGGTCACATAATTTATGGAACTATAATAGTCACCCGAAGAGTCAAACACAAAGAGTGCAGGAAATATGTCCACACACTAAAGACCCCAAAGAATCCAGCTGAAGGCCTGGATCCCACGACAATGTCTCATGCAAGCCTGTTTTATGGATCTGTGCTGGGAAGGCCTGAAGGTCAGTGGTAGAAGCTAGAAAAGTCTGCCAGCGGGATGAAGGATCCGTGCCAGTAGGCTGAGGGTTCTGCTCTGGAGCCAGGAAGCAACTCTCAAAGTAAGGACCAGGCCTCCCACGAAAAGTACCACAGCAGTCCTCAACGACAACAAGGTCCCGAGCTCCTCCAAAGATGAGAACGGCCAACTTCACATCAGGAAGCCAGCATGACAGCCTTCTCTAGGAGATTGAGCAGCACACCATCTTTCCCCTGGAGCCAAGAAGTGATGCTCAAAGTAAGGACTAGAGCTCCCCCAAAGTGACCTGCAGCCGTTCTCAGTGATAACAAGGTCCTGAGCTCCTCTGATGATGAGAACAGCCAAGTTCATATCAGGAAAGAAGCTCAGCAAGCTCCTCCAGGAAAACCAATGGCAACAGGAGAACCAACAACAACGCTTCTTCCTCTCCAGTTCTCCTTTTTATGCTGTTGGCAACAATCCTCAGGTGGGCCTTCCACACCCAGTACCACACTGGTTCAATTCAGCCGGGCATTACAAGTTAACCACCAGTTGTGAATCCACCACAGCATCTCAGACTTAATTTCTCACCAGCTGTCCGTACCTCAGTACACGTCACCACTGGCTACTCAGTTACTCAGCCTGAGAGTTACCCTTGGTCAGTTTCTTCACCCTCTTCATCATACTGTTAGCCATTTGTAGATTAGCCAGCTCTTCTTCTTCAACATTGCTCGCTACTTCTGACTGTTACCTGTATGAGCCAGGCCATGTCATCCTTTGCTGACTTACTTCAGTACCTCCACCCACCCCACACTGGTCTTCCCATGTCTGATCTTCTAATTTATTTTCTGCTCAGCAACTGGAGCGATGTTTAAACCATAGAAGCAACAGGAAGTCATATCTGGTATTCTCTTCCTTCATTTTTTTTCCACTGTTAAACCTTCCCAGGCCTATATGATCTCACCCCACTACCCGCTCTGAGCTCACCATCTGCCGTTTTTCTTCTTGATTAACTGCCTGCTGGAAAATGGTCTCTTCTAGGCACCTATGCACACCAGACTCCTTTTCATGTTAGTCTTCATCCTGCTATTCTGCCAGAATGACTCCTGAAAGTCTTCTGTAATAGTTCTGTGAACAGCTTGCTTTCTCTCCCCATCCTTGCCTCTGCCCAAGGATCGTGGAATTTACCTGGTCTTATCACTGTGTTCATCATTATTTTTTTTTTTTTTTTGCAGCACTGGGGATCGAACTCACAGCCTCGTGCCTGCCAGACAGGTGCTTAAGCTGCTGAGCCAAAGTCCCAGCCCTAGTTTTTTGAGACAGGGTCGCACTATATAGTTCAGACCGGCTTTGCGCTCACATTGTAGCCCAAGCTGGCCTCGAACTCACAACGCTCCGCCTACCCCAGCCTCCTGAGTGCTGGGATTAAAGGCGTGTGCCACCATGCCTGGCTGTTCATCATATTTTTATACTGCTTGATTTTCTGCTTAGCATTTAGCAGAATGTGTTTACTTAACTAGTATCCACCCAGTTGAAATATAAGCTTCGGGATAACCTTGTCTGTCTTGTTCATTGCCACATCTGCAATCTTGGTTCATAGTTTATATTCAGTGTATGTGTGCTATATTCTGTAATGAAGAAATCTGAACTTAATTTAGTTAATTGCTTTTCTTTTTCCATTTTTATTGTCGTGTAAGAAAAAAGAATGGCTTTGTCTTTTCTAGTTTGAAGTTATTATGTCAACAAAAAAGAAAATAAAACAAAATGGGATTGGGTAAATTTTCTTATTCTTGGAGAATATTGGATTGTATTTCTGGAACCTGGAGCTGTATCTTCTGTTTCTTGCTGTGGAACAGGCACAAAGTATTCCCTCCATTGTCCCATAGATTCACATAACTGGGAGTGTAACTTTCTTCTGGATTTCTCTTGATTCCTGGGCTTCCTCTGGCGTTTCTTGAGTATAATCTTTATAATCTGAGCTTAGCCAATAGTTCAGAATTTTATAATGCAAACAACTTAAGGTAGTATATGATTAAATTTACTTTTTTATTTTGTGCCAGGGATCGAAATCAGGACATCACACTCGCCAGGCAGGTGCTTATGCCACTGAGCTAAATACCCGGCTGAAATTTTTAATTTTTTTAGATACAATATTAAATTTTCATAGTAAGTACTCAATTAAAACTTTGCCTTAAAAAATAGTCGTTACTACCATTATTTTCAAGACAGCTGAACTGACTGTAACTTTAATATAATTATCATCATTTGCCTGGCATAATCATAAGAATAATATGGTTATGTGAGATACAAAAAATTAAAGGCTAATAGAAAATATCATTAATATTTTAATAATTATTATATTAGTGACAAATTACTGTTATATTATCACAGAGCCTAGCACATATTAGGGGCCAAGGTGATGTTGACATATTAACATGTGAATTTCAAGTACTATTAGTATTTTTAAAAAATTATCCTTTACATTTATAGCTAAAGGCCTGTACACCATCTGTTTGTCTCTACCCCCCAGTAAGTATCATTAAGTTGATGCAGACACTGGAATATATTTTATTCCAAATATATTTTATGTATAATATGTAATATATATATAATTAAAAAATACCATGCTGTACATATTTCTCTATAATGTGTAAGTTTTTAAAATTCACGGCCAGGGATATAGCTCAGAGGTATAAGCTCTCTCTCTCTCTCTCTCTTTCATCTCTCATGTTGATTTTTGAGTTATGGTTGGGATAAGGGGACAAAGATAAGCAGAAAATATTTTTTAAATGATGTTTCAGAATTTCTCCAGGTCATATAGTTAAATCTTCATCTTTACAATTTTTGGGGGTTGCGGGGGAGGAGAGCAAGAAGTCAACAAGAAGCTAAGACCTCCTGTTAGTCAGCGCCATGCACGGGCTCTCCCCGGACCCCTGCCACTCCTGTAACTGACGGGCTGATCTGGAGAAACACAGGCTATGATGATAGCTCATGAGGTAAAATACAACTTAATGCTTGTAGTGTTCAGTGTTTCACTGGCTTTGCAGGCCTAGGGCCAGTAGTCTGATCATCTGTTCAGAGGATGAGTGCGCAATGTAGCATATATGAGGGACCTCCTTCTGAGGGTGGTGGCCATTGTCAATTCCCTATTGTCTTGTTTCAAAACCCTGTCTCACTCTTGTTATTTTGTTTGGTTGGGTTTTATTCTGTTTTGTCTTGTTTGATTTTGTTGTGTCTGATAGCATGGGCAGCTATTTCAAGGATAACAAGATATAATATGGTAGCCATTTTGGATTTACTATTATCTTGTTTTGAAGTCCTGTTTCACTGTTTTGCTTTTATTGGTTCTATTATGTTTCTGTTTTGTTTGATTTTGCTATGTCTGAAGGTATGGGCAGCTATTTTGAGGACAACAAGGGGCATTATGGTAGCCATTGTTGATTTCCTATTACCTTGTTTGAAAATCCTGTACCGCTTACACTGTCTTGTTTTGATTGGCTCTATTCTGTTTTATTTTTCTTGGCTTTATTTTCTCTAAAATAAAATTAAAAAAAAAAGTTTGTGAATGTTGCCAAATTTCTTTCCAAAATATTTGTCCCATATAATATGTAAATGGTCCTATTTCCTGCAGTTTTCTCTAAATTTTGTGTTTTCAAATTTTGAAGTGTTTGAAGGAGAACTAGTCTGATGCAATTTTAATAACTTAATGGTCAACCATGAGGGTTAAAACAATTTTTCAAACTTATCTGATCATTCAGATATTTTCTGCTTATTTTTATTGTTTATTCTACTAAGTTGTTACTCTTTGTTATTTAAATAAACTCTTTAAATATTTTGGGTATTCAGTTTTTGGTGACCCATGAATTGCAAATAATTCCTGCCAGATTGCAGTTTTTCAAATTTTGTTTGAGATGTCTTTTTTTTTTTTCTTGATACTAGAGATTGAACTCATGACCTTGTGCTTACCAGGCAGGCACTTATACTGCTGAGCTAAATCCCCAGCCCATTTGAGATGTCTTGATCCTAAACATTTTAATATGCTTTATTTCATTATGGTTTCCTTTGTGATTTATACTTTTTGTATTAACTTTACAAAACCCCTCTCTATTCTAATGAATTTTTTTTCCTGTGGGTTGTCAGTCATTCTGGTAACACTTGATGAGTAGTCGTCCTTTCTACAATCTTTGAAATTCTACTGAAATTATTTCAAGTTCATATGTGTATAGTGCCATATATATATATATATATATATATATATATATATATATATATATTCTATAGCATGGAGTTTTATTCCATGTTTTATAATTAGTTTCTATTCTGTTCTAGTAACAGAGGTTATTTAAATAACTATAGTTTTCTGTTAAATTTTAATGTCTTAAGAATATGAATGCCCTGTATATTTTTTTCAAAATTCCTTTGCTTTTTTCTGCCATATAAATTTTAAGATAAATTTGTCAAACTCTAGATAAAAACCCTATTGGGATTTTGATTGGAATTGTGAGGTATTTGTGATGTTGTGTGTTCCTGTTTTACAAATATGGCAGTATTTCCATTTATTTTAGACGTTTTATATCCTTCGAAAATTTTCTTCACATAAAGGTTTTGCATGTTTTCCTAAGCTTATTTCTTGGTTTCTTTTGTAATACTAACCTTCTCTTAAAAAATAACATTTTATAATTGTTTGGTTGGGCATGTTAACATTATTGAGCCTTGTATATTTTTCTTGAGTTTAATGCTGATGGTTTGACTTCTGTCATATTTTGTTTGCAAACTTCATACAAATGGAAATCTAGGGTACGTACTCTTTTGTGCATTTTTTTCTTTTTCAACAATAGTACTTTTGAAATGTCTCTACTCTGTTGTATGAATTGAAGTTAGATTCTCTTTTTTGATGAGTATTGATCCATTGTTGCATATACCAGAGTTTGTCTCCTCTGTTGTTGATAGTACAGTTGCTTTTAATCTTCAATTCTTAGTGATTAAACCTCTACAGAAAGTTGTGTACAAGATGTTTTGTGAATAGATGTTTTCACCTCTTTCAGATAACTAAGAGTAGAATTTCTGAGTCAGATGATAAGCAGATGCTTATCTTTGGAAGACACTACCAATCTTCCCAAAGCTGGTGCTTCACAGTGTTGTCAATAATGTCGTTTTAAAATTTACCTGTTCTAGTGTGAGAAGAGGAATCCATGGTTTAATTTGAATTTTAGTGCCAAAGGATGTTGATTTATTCTAATTTGCTTTTTGTATATCCACTTCTGTGAATTGTAGTTTAGATTTCTGTTTTTATTAGATTGTTAGTCTTTTTATTATTGAATTTTATATACTTTTTATATGTTCTAGATTTAAATGTTTTGAGGGAACTATGTATCTATTTCTGTATAAGCACCCCATGTTAACCAATTGCACTACTGGAGCATGCTATTTCTATACATATTATTTCCCTTAATGTGAAACTTAACCTCTAATTTTCTTATTGATAACTTTTGAAAAGCTGATATTCTTAATTATTATGCACTCCACTTTTTTTAGTTTTTCCATAATTTCTGCTTTTCCCCTGTCAAGAAATTAAGAAATCTTTACCTACCTCAAACTTGTAAAAATTTTGTGCTATATTAAGATATATAATTTTAACTCTTACATTTAGGTCTGTGAGATACTTTTTAGTTTGCTTGTGGTGTCAAGTAGAACTTGATGCTGTTTTTATTGATGAAAGAATGTCATTATTCTTGTAAATGTTGAGAAGACCACCCTTTACTCATTCATGCACCTTGCCCCTTTTGTTGTAAATTGATTATCCATATATATGTGTTTATATCTGTTCTATTTCCATAAGCCTGTACTTACGCCACTATGACATTGCCTTGATTACACTGACTTTTTGGGAAGTCCTAAAATCAGGCAGTATGAGGCTCCAACTTTGCTCTACTTTATCAGTTGTTTCAGATATTATTTTAAATTTTTGAATCAGCTTTATCACTTTCCACACAAAAGCCTGTTGGGATTTAGATTGGGATTTCACTGACTTATTGATTAATTCGGGGGAGAAATGACATCTTAACAATATAGTATGAAGACTTTCTACTCATGAACACAGTGTATCCCTCCATTTATGTCTTTTTTTTTTTTTTGTACTGGGGACCAAACTCATGATCTCGTGCTTGCTAGGCAGGCGCTTAGGCCACTGAGCTAAATCCCTGGCCCGTTGATGAATTTTAAGAAGTCTTTCAAGCATATTTTCTGCTTTTCAGTATGCCAGTTTTGTTCACCTTTTACTGAACTTATTCATGAGTGTTTTGTATTTTGTAAACGGATGTTCTTTTAAAAAAAAAGCTTTTAATTTTGTAATAGTTTCAGGTGTACAGAAAAGTTGAGCGTATGCTTCAGAGATGTCCTGTATACCCTTCATGCGGTTTTCTCTTCATTAACATCTGATTTAGTTGTGATTTTTTGTCTTGATGAAGAAGTCAGCATTAGTGCATTACTGTCATCTAAACTCCAGGCTCCATTTAAAAGTCACCAGTGTTCCCACTCACGTACTCACCGAGTTCCAGGAACCTATTCATGATGCTACATTGACCATCGTGTCCACTCTGTCTTCTCTGCTTGTGGTGGTTTCTCAGAATGTGCTTGTTCTTGTGACCTCAAACGTATTGAAGAATACTGGTTAGGTAAATTTTATAACATTCCCCTCATTTGAGATTTATGTGATGTTTTCCCTATGTTTGAATTTGGATTTAGGGGAGAAAAACTAGCAAGGCCAAGTGCCATTCTCTTCCTATCCATCACTCTCTTTCTTTGTCAGATTTTGATGTGGGAGGGGACTGGGATGTAGTCTTGACTGTTTTTGTTTTACGTTTGAATTCAATTCTAGTAGAGCACATGAAGCCTACTTTCCTACTCAATCTGAATTAATGCTGTTTCCACAAAATCTGAAGGTGTAAGAGAGTACGGGACCTGCTGGGATAAATCATTTGCTTTTGCATTTGCATTTGGATGCAGTCCTTCCAGTCCAGTTTCCATTTGGGCATGGCTGACTTTTGCTCTGCACAGATGAGCTCCCTCTGTGAGAGCCCACTGTTCCGTAGCCAGGCAGAAGCTGCAGCCCTCTGCTCACTTAAGAATGTCACCTTTTTCTCTGCAATTCAGTTATTAGAGACTTTTAACTGCTCTTTACCCATCCCTCAAAATAGTATGGCATAAATTTTTCTAATGTTTCTTGTTTTCAAGGCAAGCGAGATGGTATCATATCCTTCTATATCCATCTTTTTTGTTGTTCAGGTAGCATTTTACGGTAGTTCCAAGTTTAAGAATTTGCACTGATGACAGCGAGTCACCACTTTCAGAGAGTCTCCCACACTGCTTTGCTCAGCTTCTGAATCTTGCTTTTTGCAGACATCTCAACACAGTTCTCCCCAGTACAGGCAGTCACTCCGGCCATGATTGAGGGATTGGTCTTCACCTCCAGTTTCAGTAGTTGGCCTGACCTAGGAAGCTCTTCAGGACTGCTGTTAATTCAGAGAGAGCAGCTTGGCCTAAAGGGGATGCAGTGATCACTGTGCAAAGTACTTCTCCCCAATGGACACTCATGATGGTGAAAAAAAGGCGGAAATGACTCCCTGGGTATTTTCTGGGCTACCGTTTTCGGCGAGCAAATTCAAGATGGATGTGATGGGGGAGAGCCTCTGTTTTGCAGTGAGATCATTCAGGCTTTTCATTTTAACGGAATACTTGACATAGGGATTCAGAACAGACAGGGCCACCTTGGGTCCTTCAGGAGTTGTACCGCTCTCAGCAATTCCTTTTCCACTTGATCCAGTTTATTCTGTTTAGACGCAGTGGAATACAGAGCTGTGGTACAGCGGCCTTCCATGCCATAGACCTGAGCAGGTGGCCTCCTCAGCTTGGCAATGGCCTGACCGCAGATGTACTGAAGCGTCACACCTGCTGGTGCAGGGTTCAGCCCAGATGCCGTCTTCTCCATCTCCATCTTAAACAGGAGCAAAGTTAAATATGTCTGGGTGTTTCCTTTACCTTGTTTATTCCCTGCGATTTTTTCTCCCTTTCTTCTTTTTGTTGAATTACTTTCCTTACAATTTTTCTTTTATCCTTCTGCTAGTTTCCAAGTTCCATATATACACATACATATCCATATATCTATTTATTATATGTGGTTTGAAATAGCAATATAGTACTATTTTAATATATAAAATAGTAAAAATAAAGCAAAGCTGTTATTTCATAAAAGAACACAATAAGACATTTTATTTAATAGAAGAATGTTATTTATAAATTCATGCTATTAAAATAATTTAATACATTGTATATAATATATAAATAATAATATTTTATATGACTACTTAACATGAAATCAAAATATATGCTTTCATCAACCCAATCTAATTATATTATTATAATCTCATGCATCATCTCATGCTTTTTGTCCTACAAAGTTAATGATAACAGTTGCTGTATTTATAGCCCCAGTGCTTACTTTAGATTTTTCCATTTGCTCATCACTGCATCTGTTATCTCACTTTCCCTGGAGATAGAGAATACCCCTCCCACTTCTCACACCCCCAGCCTCTGGTCTATTCTCTGTAATGGTTCTTTAGCAGGGTTTTAACTGGTAAATTTTTGCAGACTTTGTGTGAAACAACTGTATTCTTATTTTACAATTTGTTCTCAATTATGAATGGTAAGTTAGCTGAAGAGAAAATTGAGGGTCAGTGTTTATTTTTACTCACTGTTTTTAGTACATTATTTAATTTCCTTGTGACTTAGTCTTGTCAATTTTTAGAAGTCTGATGCCAGTTGAAATGCCACCTACAGTATTGGGACATAATATGACTTCTGCCTTCTTGTTCCTAACATTTTTATTGTCTTTGAGCTCTATAATTTTATTGTGCAGTATCTAGATAAAGATTAATTTGCAAGTTTTAAAGTTTGCATAATATTTCAAATATACTATAGCAGCATAATTTATTAAACAAACTCATGTCAATAGACATTCAGGCAAATGCTATTTTTTTTTTATTAAATCAAAAACACTTCATGGAATATCCAAGCACAATATCCTTATAACCTGAATAAATGGCATATTGTTTCAGTCATCAAAGATTCATTATGTATTTTATTATCAAGGAATTTGGTGAATCTCTACTATTACATTTTTCTTCTTTTTATCATATTTTCTTTTGCAATTCCCTGGTATTTTTCAGACTAACATTAGGAAAAAAATTTAAATTCCAAAATAATGAGGTAATCTTTATTTTTTAAACTAGTTTTGAAGAAAATCAATTCAGTATTTTTCTGTCCACAGGTATTTATGATGGATCACCTAATTTATTTGTCTTTATCTTGTACTACAGTATAATTGTGTAGTTGCTTATTTCTAGGTGTTTTGTGTATTTAAAATATGATATTTTCATCACGTTTTTATTGGCATATTGCATAAAAGTTTTTTCTTACCTACTCCTCACTTCATTAAGTTTATTGGTATAATTTATTTTTTATTTTATTTTATTTTATTTTTTTGCAGCACCGGGGATTGAACTCACAACCTCACACCTGTCAGACAGGCACTTAAGTCACTGAGCCAAACTTCCAGTCCTGGTTTTTTGAGGCAGGGTCGCACTGTGTAGCTCAGGCTGGCCTTGCGCTCACGTTGTAGCCCAAGCCAGCCTCGAACTCACAATGCTCCTCCTATCTCAGCCTCCCAAGTGCTGGGATTAAAGGCGTGTGCCACCATGCCCAGCTCTATTGGTATAATTTAGATATACATAATGATCACATTCATCATTGGAAATTTGTATGTGTACATGACATATCTTGATTCTTCTTTTTTACCATTCTCCCCCTCCCACTTCTACTCCTCTTTCCCTCCTTATTTACAAGACTTTGTTTCCATTTTATCCTTCCTTTCTCATTTTTCCTTTTCCCTTCCTTTCTCCCCCCACCCCAGTTCCCCTTTCCTTTTGAATAATTTCTTCCTGTTTCACAATATCTATTATACTGTTATGGTTTATATTTGGATGCCCCCCCCCAAGCCTTATGTAATCATGGACACAGCTAAGTCTAGTATTTGTGATAGGTTTGTTGTCTGGTGCTGGGATTAGTGGTGTGAATGCTGCACCCACCCAGGGGTGGAGCCAACGTACGGTGTAAGGGCAGGTAGAAGGCGTGTCTCTCTTTTATGTGTTTCATGCTTGCCGCTTTGCAGTGGACATAAATGGCTGCCTCTGCCCATGCCACCCTGCCTTGTAGCCAGCTGAATATAAACTGAAACCCCCAAGAACTGTAAGAAATAAACCTTTCCTTCCTTCATTTTGGGTGTCAGGTATTTTGTCTCAGCAGCGAGAGAATAGTAACTAAGACAATACATTTTGGTTTTTATTTATATTTTTGGTTTCTCACACCAGAGACACAATGCAATATTTACATGTGCATCTGATTTATTTCACTTAAGAGTATCATCTCAAGGTGCATCAACTTACCTAGAAATTTCTCAAGCTTAACCTTCTTTATGGAAGAGTAGTGCTCCATTATATATATAAAAAAACCACTTCTTTATTCATTTTTTGATGGGCATTTGGGTTGTTTCCAAGATTTAGCTATTACAAACTGTGCTGCTATAAATATGGGAGTGCATATATCACTGTGGTAT
>RJWM01049444.1:0-11111 GCA_004363535.1 Dasyprocta punctata
CATAGATTGATGTTTATGGATGAAAGCATTTGCCAAAAGTTTAATAGTATAGAACATAACAATGAATGAGTTTTCAAGTACAGGATAAGATCTAGCAAAGGGGAGATGAGAGAAGACTGAAAATAGATGACAAGTCATTCCCTATCTAAGGAACCATGTACGTTTTGTGTATATGGAAGAAGGACAGGAGTAAGTAACTAGTGACCAGCATAGCTTGACCACAGCATATCATCAATTTAATGCACATGGATTCGTGGGTACTGTGTAAATAGTTTTGATTTTGAGTTAGACAATTGGCATGACCAGAGAACGTAAAAGGAAAGAAAACTACAGAAAAACAATTAATGAAGGGACTCATGATGCTAAGAAAAATGCAATAGTTTGGATGTGCTGTGCCCCCCCACATTCATATGTTGAAATCTCAAAGTGAAATTCCTTATATTAATGGGAAATAAGGTTGGAAACTTGTGGAAATAATCAGGATCAGACGAGGTCCCCATAATAACATTAGAAGATGAAGAGAGAAACAAGCTGGCTGTATCTCTCTGTTTTACACCTTTCACCACGATAGGATGAAGGAAGAAAGTCCTCAGCAGATGCCAAACACACGCTGACACCATGAATAGAAAATTATAGCTCCAGAACTGTAAGGAATGAATTTCTTTTCATTAAAAAACATTCCATTCTAGTGCTTGGTTATAAAAATACAAAATGGATTAAGAGGAGATGTGACAGATGCTGTGAGAGAAAAATATAAACATGGGGACTCATTGAGAAAGTTTCCAGGGCCTGGTACTCACACACCCGTGGACTTCATCCTTGCTGGACGCATGATTTAAGGTTGTTATATTGTCTAATGCAAATATAATGAGAATTTTAAAATGAAGAGGCCATGAGAACCCAGTGTGATGTTACTCAACAGTGAATTTCTTTTCCATAGGTGCAGGAAATAGTAAGCGAAGACTTTTGAACTCTGCTCTGAATGGTTCCTATGAATTGGAGCATAGATACTGTCTGCTCTACAGTTGCGTACAAATAAGGAGATATCTGCAGAGACTCACTGGGCATTCTCTCTGGAAATGTTTCTGGTGAGCCAAATCAGTGTTTACAGATTTAAATGCTGGCACAGTAGGGTTTTTCACAATATCACACAGAAGGATGACAATGTAGGTAGGAAATGAATCTATAGTACTTCCCACAGAACTCAGGTCATCCCAGGAACTCCCTCAGCAGATGATCAATGGGAAGCAGGGGAAACACCTCTGTTCTTTGCCACAATCAAATAATCTGGTTTCTCCCACACATGTGCAGAAGGCTCTGAGACCATCTGTAGATGACAGTGGCTGCCTTTTTTGGGACACAGGCCATGATGCTGGAGTCCAAGGTCTCCTTTAAGAATTGAATCATAGTTAGTGGGAAAGACTAGACACAGAGTGTAATGCAACTTGTTTATGAAACAAGGGATGAAACAGAAAATCTCTTCTCTTCAATGTGAGAGCTAAAGTATAAAAAATTCTGTGAAATTTATTTCATGCTACATTGCAAACTCAGGTTTCTAAAGAAACATAAACACACTGAAGAAACCAATCATTTTATTTCTTGGATTTGGTTCATTTCCCTCCATAGAAACACAGAGCAGCAGGTGACCTAGAGCTGGACTCTGATATCTTGCTGATTCTCAACTCCTTGATGTTTCACTAACAGAAATCATCCAGTTATAACTGTATATAATTTTAAGTCACCATGTTTGTGACAATCTCAGGTAGAGTAATAGTAAACTGATAATACCAATTTCATGAGCAGTGCAATAAGATCCTATGCTTGGAAATTATAAAAATGTGCATTGGAGCTGTGTCAATAATCCAGGAGGCCATTTTATTAAATTTTCAATCTCCTTGAGTAAGGAGGCAGAAGTGTGAGGGAGCACCAGCTGTGCATGGAGGAGGAAATAAGTGACCTTTCCAAGATTGTAACTGTGCACCCTTAAGCTTCTGAATACCATTCTACCAATAGTGGCAGAACATATTGGGGAAACATAATGGCCACACCTATCAAACTTATAGGGGAGTAAAGCCATGAACACTGAATAGCCAGAAAAGGACAAGTAATAACTTTAGAACTGAGAATTTGGGAGAGAAACAAGAAGATAGAGAGATATCTCCCTCAAACAAGCAAGATATCTACATCACAATTCTTAGCGTTCTATAAAACCATTGTAGATTTCTTAGGACCTCAAATAGAAATGGTGAAAAATGATGCATCAGTGTGAGACTGTGAGTCTGTATGCAAAAGATAAAATCAACTTTACTACTCAAACTTATTTTTATTTACAGTGACAGAGAAAAACTAAGTTTAAAATTGTTCCATGGTTAAGAAATTTTTAGTGAATGTATAAAAGACTCTGAGAAATAGTAACTCTGAGGTTCTGATTTCATAGGGAAGAAGGTAAATTTTAATTCATCCAGCAGGACAAACGTACTCACATTAGTTTAGAGATTTTCCCTTTCACAGTTAGGGTACTTGTTCTAAACAAGTTTAAAGGTCATTGCAAAAAGAGGAACATCTGTGAGACTGAGCCACAGTGAGCAGCTGCCAGGGGAGGTTTTTGTTCAGAGCTGGAGCACTGTGGGAGGAGACTCATTACCCTGCTGACAGTAATAGTTCGCCACATCCTCGGCCTCCACACGATCAATGGTGAGGGTGAAGTCTGTCTCAGACCCACTGCCACTGAACCTGTCTGGAACTCCTTGGGCTCGACTGGATGCTTCATAGATCAGGAGTTTGGGAGGCTGTCCTGGCTTATGTTGATACCAGTGCAGTAAATCTGTATCAAGCATGTCATCTTTAACACTCTGGCTGGCCCTGCAGGAGATGGTGGCCTTCTGTCCTGGAGACACAGACAAGGAGGCTGGAGACTGGGTCAGCACAATGCCTCCACTGGATCCTGGAATGATAAACACACACAATTGATTATAACAGATTCACTGAGACATTACAAACTAGCACAGTCGCATTGGTCACACCTCTCTTTACAATTGCAGGCAACACTCAGTTACCCCAAACCCAAGGAAATTTAAAATGTGAGATACAGAATAAATTCCTTTTTTCCATTAACAAAGAAAGCACACACATAGAAAACAATAACCGCCTTGATAAGCGTGTGCAATATTTGCGGTTCCCTCAACTACCTGGAACACAGAACAGCAGAAACAACAGGAGGTGAGCTCCACACCCCATGTCTGAGAGCTGGACTCGCATGACAATCCACAAAGGACCTAGGGAGCTGCCTTTTATGAAGCATTGAGCAATCCGGACCCTTGTACAGTGAATGAACATGCAAATCAGCTCCAGAAAACTGCTTTCATTTGACCCAGAGGGAATTGAGGTTTGTAAAATGTTTCCTAGCATAGCTTTACAATTTTTGTGAGAAGCATTTAACCACTTCCATTGGATCCTAGTCTCTTGATCTGTGTGAGATGACACTTGTGGAAGCTTAATTTTGGTTGCTTTCCTATAAGGATATAATTGGTATTAAAAATGTTTGACACCTTAAATGTAAATTTCATATCATCTCAACAAATAAGACATTTCAGCTTGTCATTATTGCCAGACAGGGAAAGTGCTAGTTTTATAAAGGTTTAAAATGAGGTGGCTTTGTTCAGATAGAGAGATCAAATTAGCCCAGGCAGTAAAATTTCCATTAACTCAAACCTATAAATATCATGAGAAGATACAGTTTGTAAGAGAGAAAAGCATGGAACATGTGTGAAACTTATGAACCTACTCTAATCAGTGAACTGGCTTCAGTGTAGAAAAAGTGTATCTGTCCACTTTCTCAGTCCTAAAGCCAAGGATGCTTCCCTCACTTACATTCAAAGGGCAGACACTCATTACACCCTGCCGCATCTTTTCTGGTCATGTTGTGTGACAAGGTCCAAACATGGAAGAAGATAGATCTTCAAGGAGAACATCTTCTATGAAAAGGATGCAACATAGGAATTGGCTTTGTGGGAATGGGTTTATGCTTCTTGAGAATTGTGTGCTAACCTGTGCTCTGACCCAGTTTGGGGAATTTTTTTTTTTTTTGTCTTTCCCATGTACAAAATCAGTAAACAAAGTACAGAAACTCCCTGAATTCCCATTTCCATTTATAAAAACATATAATAAAGACAAAAGGATAGTTAACAAAGATAGGTTTCATATCAAATATATTTTTTCATAATTTATGGAGCTTTTAGAACGATCCGACCCGCAATGGTACATTAAACCTCCCCAAACCAAGATCAATGTTCTGAAACAATTGTTAAGATTTTGTCAAAAATATTGTCCCACAGGTAAACGAGGAAATATGATTCAATAAACCAAAACCAATCAATAATGTATTCATAAAACTAGTAGCTATTACACGCTTTGGATCATTAACTAAGTACAATCATTTCTGCCTATGCTGACTGATCATGTAACCACAAAAACATCTGTTAATCTCATTTTTTTTATCTAAACCTTCAACCCCTGCCAAAAAAGAAAATATAAAATATTGTTAGTGCTTACAATAAACAAAGCAGATTCACTCAGTCTCTTAGCTTTTGTGTGTCTGTTCTCTGTGCGCCGATGCTCAAGCCCACCTTCGGGGATCCTGTGGACCTAGCCCGGCTGGACTGCAGCAACACCCTGTTCCCCAGTGAAGAACTTTCAGTGCTTATGATTCTGTTAGTTCATTTTTTTCTTGTTATTGAAAGCTTTCAGTAAGGAATTCCATGTTCTACAATAGCAGGACACAATCTTCCTAAACACTAGAAGGGCTATGTAATCAAAGTTCGATTGACTTTGGACTATGATATCAGTGGAGTGATTTTTGTTTTAAAAACATTGATTGGAGGCTAAGAGTACAAGGACTCAAAAGAAAATTAAATCTAGAAAGGTGTTCTATTTCACTCACTCCTTTTCAAATCTTTATATGTTGTCACAGAATTTTAAAAGCTATTATTGTCCACAAGGTTGTTCTCTTTTGGTAGATACAGAAAAATAAAAAGATTCAACATGGCTGAGTATAGGAAAACCCACCTTGGAGTTACTGAGAGAAAATTATCAAAAGAAGATGGAGTTCATTGTCATATATTTTTATGTATGTTAAAATTCTACATATTATTTTTATACAGTGAACAAAATCTTAAATGCATCTCTAAAAGAAGTCCCTGTTAGCCCTAAGCACAGGGAAAGCCCTAGTGACGTGGACCCAGCAGCAGCAGGACAGCTTTCAGGATTTCTTTCAGCCAGCTTCCAGCTGAGTGGTCCCAGCATGTTTGTTGGGCAGAGGTTCAGATGTTCTTACAATGGCTTCACTATCAACCATGATGAGGCTGATGGTATTTTGCCTTACTCCTCTCCCCCAAGTCAATCTCAGTTCCCTGCAGAGTCACAGTTACATCACAAAACACAGTTCAGTGGGTTTTGGGGTTGTTCATAAGCAGTTACTCCCTTTCTCCATAGCACTTGCACTGAAGACATTAACAGGAATGAATTAGGGTGAAACTTGTGTAAGACAAAAGGGGACCTCAGGATCCTCAATGTATTTGACAAAGTGGTCATAAATGGTGAAATTCACACACAACTCTAATTCCAGCTACAGGAGCTCAGTGAGGCTCAAAGCAACACTGCTCTTAAGTTATAGGGCTCGTACTGTTTAGAACTTGAGTGTCTCCCAATAGTCTGTGTGCTAATGACTTGGACATAGGGTGGCACCAAAAAGAACCTTTAATATATGGGGTCTATTAGGAGATCAGTCAGTCATGAAATTTCTGTGCTGGGGGAAATTGTGTTACTCTCGCTCCCTCATCTTTTTTATTTATTTATTTATTTTCTGTCCATGAGGTGAGTGATTTTACTCTGCTACATGCAACTTTCATGACGGGTCACTTCACCACAGGTGGAAAACAATGGAACCACATTGCAGTAAATAAACTGGAGCCCACAAACCTGTGGGTCAGAGGAAACCCACACACTTTATAAGTTTACTGACTCCAGTATTTTTTACCAATTGCTGTAGTCAGGGTTTTCAAGGAAAACAATTTACTACAGAACGCATAATTTACAGAAATATTTTATTATGGTCACCCAAACAATCAAACTCAAATATGTCAGGAAAACCTTCCACACACCAAAGACCCCAAAAAATCCAGCTATGGACCCAGAACCAAAAGCAATGTCCTGCATGACTCCACCTGCAATCCTAGAGACCATGACAGTGTCTCATGCAGATCTGTTTCATGGACCTGGGCTGGGAATACCGAAAGGTAAGCATTAGAAGCCAGAATGTCTATGCCAGGGAGATGAAAGTTCTCTGCCAGTGGATTGAGGTTTCTGCACTAGAACTAGCAAGTGACCCTCAAAGTAATGAAGAGGGTTCCCTTCAAAAAGATCTGCAGACAATCTCAGTGACAATAAGGTCCTGGGGTCTTCTGATGATCAGAACAGTTGAGTTTTTATCAGGGAAGAAGCTGGATAAGCTCCTCCAGAAGAACTCATGGCAACAGGAGAGCCAACAACTCCAAGGAAACCAACAACACCACACTTCCCTATTTAGTTCTCCTTATTATTTTGGCAACAACCCTCATGTCGACCATTCACACACAGCACCATGCTGATTCAGTTCAGCTTGTTGTTATAATCTGATCACCCAGTGTCAATCCACCACACCAATGATCTCTAACTAAAAATTGTGATGTTCTACTTTTACTCTAACACACAGTAAAAGCTGCTCAAATTGTTTAAAAAAAATTGAATAAATCCTGGTGACACTGCAGAGGCAATTAGTGTGATAAGTATAATATTAAAACAAAAGCAAAGACATCAGTTTCTAGCATCTATTGACTATGAAGATTATGTGCTAAGTAAGAGATACAAGCAAAATAATAGAGGGAATGCTGTCAGTATTTGCTATGGTTTGTTTCCAGTTGGCCACCCAACCTGCAAGCAGTCATAGAAACAGCTGAATCTAGCATTTGTGATTGGTTCGTTTTCGAGTACTGGGATTTGTAGTGCGAGTGCTGCACCCAACCAGTGGCAGAGCCTGCAACAATGTTAGGGCCAGATGGAGGCGTGCTTTCTCTCTCTTTCTGCTGGTTTTCTCTTATTTTTTTCTCTTTTGTTCTTTTCGCTCTTGTTGCTTGTGGCCACCATGAAGAGTTGCCCCTCAGTCATCCCACCCTGTTGTGGAGCCAGCTGAGTATGGACTGAAACCTCCAAAAACTATCAGAAATAAACTTTCCTTCCTTCATTTTGGGTATCAGGTATTTCGTGTCAACAAATAGGGAAAAGTAACCAAAACAGTACTGCTAAGAAAATGTTAGAGAAAGTTTGGGATTCAAGTGTGGCTAAAGAAATACCTCCTTACTTGGTCTTTGTTGTCCACTTATTTAACAGCTGCCTTCATGATTAGAAACTTGATGCAAAGAACAGCAATGACGTGCAACTTTCTATTGCAGCTGGTAGGAGAGAGACACCCTGAAACATGGAATACATACTAAACTATTTTTTCAATTGTTAGTGTTGGTTATTTTGTCCCATTGATGAGGAAAGGTTTAAGACAGACATCAGTACCAGAGAAGTGGGAACCTTGCTCTGACTTTAAATGACAATGGGATTCAGGAGCATTTGGAATCTGTTTGTGGGAGGACTCTGGAAATGTTAGGAGAAGCAGGCTAGAGAAATCCTAGAATTGTGTGAGTGGTTGATGTGCAACACCGATGGACTTCAGGACACAAGAATGATTATAGAAATGCAGAGAGTTAAGGTCAGGGGTACCTCATTTCACATAGGAACAAGGACTGCATTGGCCTTTGGGTTGGAGGTCATGTGCGTTATTCTGTGGCAGAAAATTTCCGTACTTTAGTCATTGCCCTAGAGTGTAGAGGAGGCAGATCAATAATCTGGTGATGAAAATTTTAAAGTAACCCAATGTTTAGGCTGTGGCATAGGTATTACTAGCTGAGTATTGTCACATATACAGTAAGCATCAGGAGCAGAAAGCGCATGTGAAAAGCCCACAGTTTCATCAGATAGAAAGCACCTACCAAGTTGCAGTAAAACAAAGTCTGGCTGCTGAGAACATTACAATTAAAGAGAAGCCAAGGTGTTTGCATCAGGAACATAGGAAAGATGAATTTAGAAAACTCAGAATTTAACAAGGACTCAGTCATTACAAGGTCAAAGGTGAAAAAGTGTTTATCTTTCATTTGGGAAGAGAATCCCTCTACTCTTTACTCATGATCTGTGGCCTAGAGTATGTTTTCCAGGATTTGTTTTACAGTTAACTATCGAAGAATGCAGAAGCCTCTACAGCCATGAGGCAAAAAGGCATGTTGACTGCTCAACTGGTGGCAGACCTTGATGTCATCTATGAGGAGTTAGTTTTATAGCTATGCAGAATGTCGAAGCTGTGTTAGCAGCAAGGCTTCACCCAGATTTCAAGGGAGGACCTCGGAGGCCGTGTAGGGCATCCTATGCAAGCAGCGCAACAATCTATGAACATGAACAAAAAAGTGCGGTGTCACTCCAGGATGTTGGAGAAGCCACGAATATGGAACATCTCAGAGAAGGTACATGCAGTGAGCAGAGACACTCAGAGAGAAACCATCAGGTATGCAAGTGGAAATTCTATGAGGATTGGACTGCCACGACCTTTGAAATACACATCTTTCCACAGCTTGTTGCAGTTACTAGACTCAGTATCTCAGGTCTCAGCAATTTCACTTTTGGTCTTTAGGCAATGCTGTTTCATTCTGTCATTACCGTATTGCATCCTTTTGGAATGAGACTATTTACCATGTGAAATTGTGTGTTCGAAGTGTTTACCTAGACTTTTTATTTACAGGGGTCCTCACAGAAAAAGTTTGCCTGAGTCTCAGAATAAACTTTGGACTTGGGCTTTTCAGCACTGCTGAGATTGTTGACTCTTAGAGATGGAGTATATACATCTGGTACAATGAGATGTTCATGAGTCCTTTGGATGCCAGGCATGCAATATTATTGTTTAGATAAAAAATGTCTCCCAACAGCAACATGTTTTTGTAAGCTGAATGAACCATGGAGTCTGTATGCTCCTCAGTAGATGCAGTAGAACTCCTTCAGTGACTAAATGTACTATGAAGTTGGGGGTGCTGGCTGAAGGTGGGTCACTGGGAACATGACCTGGGAAACTGTTTGCCAGTCTATGAGTGTTCTATTGTCTCTCTGGTCCATTCCAGTACATTACTCACCAGTGTTTTTTTTTTTTTTTTTTTTTTTTTTTTTTTTTTGTTTTGTTCCAGGGATTAGACTATCAAAGGTCAATGAGTTGGCTACATACCTGGGACTCAAAAAACAATCAGTGTCTTGCTTTACTAGACATGTCTCATTATGCACAGCTCATTCTTGTGCATGATTTTCCTGAAAGTAATTTCCCCATATTTATGTTTTTAGGGATAAAATCAAATCAAGGGGATTTAGCTGCTTCTCAGTTAGTTCTCTGAGTTTGCCCAAAGCTCAGTTTACACTATGACCATGGAGTCTCCTGGAAAGTGCACTGTGGGAAGTGCTGTGTACAGGACAGTGCTCTAGGTAGCTTGGACTCACTCTGCTCTTTCCCTTTTCTCCCATGTCAGTGTTCAGGAATAGCTGCAGAATATGCTGGGAGCACAGCATCCTGAGATACAAGATTGGGGCCGCTGAGTGGAAGAACCTGGTTGCTGCTTCAGTCCTCACAGAAAAAGGATGCGCTTAAACACTTTAGCCCTAAGAGTCACATTCCCCTTAATATAAACCCCAGGATGCCTGCTGTTTTTTTTCAGCTCTTATGAAAGCAGAACCTACATGGATGAGATTCTCTTCTCTCTTGGTGTCTTTTCTGAGCCCAAGCAACTGGTTCTCAATGCATCCTAGGCTCCCCTAGCATCTTTTGTATAACTTTACTTAATAAACCCACCTCATGTAATTTGCACCTGTGTATATGTGCAGATTGTGAAAGCAAAACATGTATTAGCTTTCAAATGTGAAGATAAATTATGAAAAGTGATGTTGTTTCATGCTTATAAAAAGACCCAGAAATCAATATAGTACTCACTTTTGTTCAGGAAAATTTGTAAATGTAACATCCTTTCACATCAGTTGTATTCCTTGATGACAACTATAGCCAGGCTGAATACATAAAATACTCAGAGAGAAAAGTCTCTACGTGCATGCAAACATACAAGCTGAAATCTCAACCCACCTAAGGTCTTCACTCGGTGTCCATCCATGGGATATATACACGTTATAGAAGCGAGGAGACAGGGCACTGTGTGTTTCTTGCAGTTTCTGAGATATTTATTTACCAAAAAAATCTACATCAAAAACCAAATCATCACACATATAGGTATCTAAACTTTTTGACTGTGGTTCAGGTGAGTGGGTTTCTCCAATAACATCTCAATCCCCTAAGTCCCTCTGTCACTAAGAGATGTTACATACCACAGCGCCACCTGGCAGTAAGAGGTTAAATATCGTCAATTAGTAAATGTATGGTCAGTTAATTGATTTGGTCCCATCATTTGGTGATGTTCACTTTGAACCCCAGATGGAGGTTATGCCTGCGAGAATCCATTGCTGCATAATTCCTTTTCCATTTTATAATTAGTGATGGTCTATGAATAACTACTGAGATATTTTATGAATAGTCCATTTCTGATTAAAATATCAGTTTAAATTCATGGGGTCACATTTTCTTCAGTGGGTCATCACATATAATCCCTAATCAATTTAATACTCACATCCTCTAGATGTGGGCAATCAGTGTTCCATTCATATTGAAATCGAATTTTTTTCTTTTACTTATTAATTTTTTTCTTTGCTATTCTCCTCTCATTCTTCAAATCCTTCTTTAAATACTTCCTCCATGTTCATCTTCTATTTTCCCTATTCCAGGTTTAGAAATACATATTTCTTTAAGGATATGTGGTTCTTTTTATTGAACAATAAGATTTAGAAATTATGGTGGTTGGTGGGACAGCGGGTATAGTTTCTTGAAGGTTACATAAAATTAACAGTTTATCTCTCAGTGTGTAAAGTTAGCACTTTTTCCCTTTTTTCTCTGTGTC
>RJWM01049445.1:0-11114 GCA_004363535.1 Dasyprocta punctata
TATTCAGGGAGCCTCCCTGTCACAGTGTCATCTGGGCGGCCATCTTGGAGGAAGTCTCAACAAGAAAGTTTAAAATGTAAAAAATAGGTAAAGTAGAACTAAGCTTACAGAGTAAGAAAATAATTTTGCAAAGCTGTACAATGTGTTTGTGTTTTAAACAATGTTATTAAGAGTCGTTTTTAAAAATTGAATTTTATCAAGGAAAAATGTTACAATAGCCTAAAGTTAATCTATAATTTTTTAAAAATTTGTGTAAATCTAGCGTAGTCTAAGGTTTAAGTCTGCGGCAGTGCACAGTGACACCCGGGCCTCACATTCACTCACTGCTCACTCGCTGACTCGCCCAGAACAACTTCCAGTCCTGCAGGCGCCTTTCATGAAAAGAACCCTACAGCGTACACTGTCACATGGCTGGTGTCATGTTTGACTGTACCTTTTCCATGTTTAGATGGCTAAGTTTAGACACACAGTGTTGTGTTCCAGCTGCCTGCATTACTCTGCCTGCATTGCTCCTAGGAGCACCAGGCCATACTGCAGAGTCTTGGTGTGTGGTGGGTTAGACTCCCTAAATCCGTGCAAGCACACTGTGTTCACACAGTGGAGAAAGCATCTGCTGGCACATCAGAATGCATCTCCATTATCGAGTAATGTATGACTATTTAAACAGTGACTGTCATGGCACAAGCACCAAATGCCAGCAAACTAAAACTGTCTTTTCATTTAGTAATACATGCCAGCAAAGTGAAAAATAACATGATTTCCTTATAGCAGTGCAAAGTTGTGGTCCAATTAATCATTTATAGGATAGTTACATGAGTAAAGAAGCAAAAGCCAGGAATGGCGGTAGACAGCTGTAATCCCAGAACTCTGGAAGGCTGAGGCAGGAGCATCACAGGTTTGAGCTCAGTTCGGATGACTGGTGAGGCCCTGTCTCAAAATGAAAAAGAAAAATGTGCTGGTATATAACTCAGTACAAAGATTCTAGTTCCAATCTAGTACCACCACCAAAAACAAAACAAAACAAAAAAAAAAAGTAGCTGATAAATGCTGGTGGGTCTTGGCTGGGGTGGGTTATTCACAAGCAATGCAATTGTAACAAATATAAGCCCAGTGAGAGTGCAATCAGTTTTTATTTGCCATCTTTCACCTTCAACATTCATTTGATCTCCTGTTTTTCTTTATTACCTGCCCTCTTTCAGTCTTCCATCTTTTATGTGTTCTCCATAATAGACCTACATGGCTGAATGCAGGACTAACTCACTTTCTTTCAACTGAGCCACTCAGAGAACTGAGACTTCCAAGACTTAACTCAGCACCTGTGATTTCCTCTAGCTTGGTTGTCCTTCTCCATTTAGTTAACTATAAAATCTGACCCTTTGAGGATCGATGCGCAGGGAAGACAGACAGAGAGGCAGGAAAGTTCTTCCTATAATCCTGTCTAAGTGGCACTAGACCCAGCTCCTACTAGTTTCCAAGAACAATTATTAGACCTTCTGGAATTTCAAATTCTGTTATTACATGTAGCCATTGAAGCACAAAAACTTGTAACAGATCATATTAAAAATAAATGTAATACATACTAAAAATTTAGCACTTCCTATTTTGCTACATTTTACTACAAGTTCAACGGAGAACCAGAAAAGAAGAAATCATAATATGTAGAATAAGTTTTAGGATAAGTTATTTCCATAGCAGAATCTTCAAAAACCAGAAGCCAAGTCTTTCTTTCTGACAAAGATTCTTTCTTTAGACAAATTTTAGCCAGATTTCTCAACTTTCCCTTGAAAAATCCAGTTTTATCAAAGAGCCCTGATGAGTCAGTTTGGCAAGAACCCCCAAGTGCATATCTGATCACTCTAAATATATAATTATGTTCCCCATCCTCAACCTCCTTCAGGACGGTACCTGATCGCACTGACCAGTCTTCAACAAGAATATGGTTAGATTTGTTTAGCCACAATCCCCCTTACTCCTAATGTCTTACTGGTCGGTAATATTCTGTCCACTGACCCCCACACTGCTTCTTGGTGATAAATCTCCACTTGCCTTAGAGTTCAGCCCAGTCTTTGTCCCTCAAAGAAATAGATACCTGGTTGCAGTGGTTCCTATACCTATCAACATCAGGTCTTGAAAAAATGTTTACCTGTTACTGTGCTTTAACAAGGATCATTAAATAATGTCTTTAACACTTTCTGCCTTCACCATCAGTTAAATATTACCAGTGGTTAAATATTTACCAGTGTGCAGCTGGGTTTGGCATTTGTTTAAACTTATCTCTCTCCTACATGATCTCGTCATGTTTTAGAGACCTGACTGGTGATCCTTTACCTGAAGTTTCCTTAATGTGAGTGAATTTACCCTATTTCTATGATTCCTCACTTCATCTTTGGAATACAGAGCACTAAACTCCATTTCGTCTTCTCAGCTGAGGATTGCTTACCCATTACATCACCTTTGGTCAAGATTTAACCAGGCTGGTTTTCTGTTGAGAATATCTCATACCTTGCTCCTAAGAAAAAAATTTGCCTGAACAAATTCAGATAATGCACACTGATCACTCCCTTCACTGTACCATAAGATATAGAGAGCCTTTTCCCATCCTCGTCACAGTTCGGAAAGTTTACATGTGTAATGCCATGGAAACACAGAAAAGAAAAACAGAAAGCAAAAGAGACAAACAAACAACAACAACAACAAACCCAAAACAATAACAGTATAGGTTTTCAAAACAAGATGACAGGAATTTAACAATGGTTGTAATATTGCATATTGTTACCTTCAAAAGGGTTGCTTATATTACCAGATATAGACATATAAAACTGATCTAATCATATGAGTATTAACTGTTCTTTTTCAAGAACTAACAGAATTAGTAGTATGTCATCTTAGGTATCTTATGTATATATATTTAAATTTATGTCTTTTTCCGTTTCCCTTCCTTCTTTCCTTCTTTCTCCTATCCCAGTTACTTTTCCTCTTTGAGCAGTTTCTTACTGTTATACAATATTTATTGCAGATTTTGAATTGTATCTTGTCTTTCAGTTTCTTATACTAGGGAGATAATACAGTATTTACACATGTGAGTTTGATTTATTTCACTTATGAGTACTGAATATCTTTTCATATATTTATTTGTCATTTGTATTTCTTCATCTGAGAAGTGTGTATTCATCTCAGATGCCCATTTTTGGATTGGGTCTTTGAATTTGGGGGGGGGCTTGATTTTTTAAAATTCTTTATATGTTCTAGAGAGAAGTCCTTTGTCTGAGGGGCAATTGGCTAAGATATTTTCCCAATTCATGGGATTTCTTTTCACTCTGTTGGAGATTTCTTTTGACATACAAAAACTTTTTAATAAGATGAGATTCCAGTTGTTGATTTGGGGAAGTATTCCCCATGCAGTTTGATTTTTGTTCATGCCTAACCCTATGTCATCAAAATTTCTACCTAGTTTGCCTTCTGGCAGATTTAGTGTTTCTGTTTTAATATTTAGATCTCTGATCTATTTTGACTTTAGTTTAGTACATGGTGATAGACATGGGTCTAGTTTTAGTTTTTGCCATATGGAAAGCCAATTTTTCCAGCACCACTTATTGAAGATAGCCAGGATTTTCTTAATTCGTGATGAAGGGAGTGGTTTGAGGATGAGTGACTGTGACAATGGTTGGAGATATGCGAGCACTGTGAGCTGGGCTATGTAGGAGGCCTGAAAGCATCGCTGAAATACGCAGAGAGAAGGATATGCAGAAAGACCAAGCTGCATAACACAATGGCAGTAGCATTTAATGTTTAGGAGGCGGTGCTTCAAACTTTTCTGCCCTGTGAAGTCTCAGCCTCTTACCTCAAGGCTCAAATCCAGTTGACAGCCCCAAGCCTTGACTCTTCATCCCGCCCAGCACAGCCATGTCTTTGGGAGTCACGGGGTGGGGAAACAGCTACTGTTGCCACGCTTCAAAGATTACGCATGACACCGCAGCCAGCCCTGTTTACACTGCTTAGAGCCAACTGAAGGGAAAACAAAATGTCCTAGCCAGCTCCAAACAAAGCAGTACATGGAAATAGGGCCAGGCTTAGCCAAAGTGGAGGTAATTGCTCTTTGTGCAAAGAGAGCTGGTCAGGTGGTCCTCCACAATCAGTGCCAATCAGGATTTCTCACCCATTAGATCTCTCAATTATGAGTTAGGTGCGAGTCTTCTGTGGCCCTAAGTGCAGAGGACATGTATTAAAACTTCAGGAAGCCCCACTGACACCCCTCTTACAGTCTTCGTTGGAAGAGAGAAATGAGTTGTGGTCTACAAACAACGTTAGAAATTTACTTTTTAAAAAATATCCCATATATACTCCTCTTTTCTCTCAAACATTTAATATCCTCAGTGTAGGCCATCCTGCATTCAACTCCCAGAGAGTAACTGATCTCACAATCGATTCTAATATGTAGCATCTATATTTTTGGCTCTTTATTCAAAGTTTCTAGCTTGACATAAGAGGACATCTTTATAAATTAAGGATAAGAAAAGATTTTTTGAAGATACAAAATCACACAAAAAACATAAGACTGAAAGGTTGGCATTAAAATTAAGGACCTCTGTTTTTCAAAGATACCACTCTCTTCCCTATTAGAAGATACTGCATTTAAAACATTTATAACTAGAAACAAATTAACATCCAGGATACATAAAGAAAATACCTACACACAGCAAAAGAAACAACCAAAAGATTGAAAAGACAGCCTACAGAATGGGAAAAAAATTTTGTCAACTATTCTTCAGGAAAGTGACTAATATCTAGAATAGATAAAATTTTTTTTAAAAAAATAGACCCCCTCAGAGCTGGGCATGGTGGCAAGTGCCTTTAATCCCAGCACTCGGGAGGCTGAGGCAGGAGGACTGTTGTGAATTCGAGACCAGCCTGGGCTTCGAAGTGAGTTCAAGGCCAGCCTGAACTGGACAGTGAGACCCTGTCTCAAAAAATAGGGCTGGGGATTTAGCTCAGTGGCGTAAGCACCTACCTGGCAGGTGCAAGGTTGTGAGTGCAAACCCAGGTACCAAAAAAAAAAAAAAGACCCCTCAAAATAAAAGACTTGGCTGGGAGTTTGGCTCAGTGGTTTAAGCGCCTGCTTGGCAGGCACGAGGTTGTGAGTTCGATCCCCAGTGCCACAAAATAAATAAATAAATAAATAAATACATAAATAAATAACTGAATCAGAAAATGCTCAAGTAAAATAAAAAGACGTTTCATAGAAAAAGAATTACAGATGCCTAGTATGTACCTGAAGAAATGTCCAATATTGCTGGTCATCAAAGAAATGCAAATTAAACCAATACTGAGATTCTATCTTATTCCAGAAAGAATGGCTATCATCAAGAAACCATATAATAACAAACGCTTGCAAGGCTGCATTAGAAAGAAACTCTTCTACACTTTTGGTGAGAATGTAAACTAGTGCATCCACTATGGAAATCAGTATGATGATTCCTCAAAAATCTTAAAGTAGAAATTCCATTTGTGCTCTTCCCCTTCTAGGTATCTCACTGTTAAAGATCTCAGATTACAATGACACATGTATACCCATGCTTGTAGCAGCACAATTCACAGTAGCTAAATCTTTGAAGTGGCCTGTGTGTCCATCAAGAGATGAATGGACAAAGAAAATGTATTTACACACAATGGTGTACTACTCAGCCATAAAAAAGGACAAAATTGAAACACTCTAGGAAAATGGATGCTTGAGACCCTATTGTTACACTTGATCTTAGCCAAAAGGCCGAGAAGCGATTGAGACCCTATTGTTAAGTGAAATAAATCAGACAGGCTTTAATGCCACATGGTTTCTCTTACATGAGAAACTCAAGGTACTAATAAAGAGCAAAGTAAAAAATAATTAGTAGGAAGTGGAGAGATAGATCTTTCTCAAAAGGGAAAGATTCAGAAGGGTGGGGTAGGGGCAGGAAATAGGATGATAAAAGGGACTGAGAGGTGTTATGTACAGATACCAGCTCCCCACAAGGAATGTAAACATTGTGTACTACAAATATGTACGAATAAAGTGATGTGGAAAAAAGCAGATAAAATATGTGAACATGGGCGGACTGAAAAAAACAGATTTTATGTGCATAATGGGAGAAATACAACAGTCCCTGAGGCCGACAGGTAGGGGAAAGTGAGCCCTGGGAAAGAGCAGCGGGCGTCAGGCCGGGTCCGGTAGAGAAAAGCAGCCCAGGTCTTGGGTCCCCGCGTTCGTGGTCAGGCCGGGGAAGCGGCTGATGAGGGCTCAGTGGCTGCCCACGCAGCGGGCGTCTTCCGCACAGAGGTGTCCCCCGGCCTGGAGTGGGCCTGCTGGGCCGGAAGTTAGGGAGGTGCTGGCGCTGTGCCGCCCACTCGGAGCCCTCACTGTGGCCCAGCGTGTGGGCGGTGTCCGGCTGTCCGAGTCCTTGAACCACGCGGGCCTGTGGAGAGGCAGAGGCTTAGTCCCGGGCAGTGCTGCCGCGGGGTGGGGAGTGGGCTCCCGGGACCAAGATGGGCCCTGGCAAGTGGACAGTAGTTGACCGTGGGGATGGGAGGAGACCGGAAGATGGTGGCCTTGGATGGAGGGGTGGTGTCCATATCTTCCAGAATGCTGGGGCTTCGGAGCCATAAAAGGGAACTGGAACTAGGATATTCCTGAAAAATCCGCCCCTTGGTATTTCTGATCGAATAGGAGTCGATGGAAACATTCTTCGTTCAGGATGCGGAGAGTTCTCCGCTCGGCCCTCTGGGCGCGAACAGCGTTAGCTGCTAAGCGGTCCTTCCGAGATAATTTGCTTCGCAGCAGCAAATGCATTGAAGTAACATTTGTCGAGGCAAAGTATTTTCAGAAAGACTCATTCAGTAGTTAAGAAAGAGACTTTGTCAAGGGCAGTTTACACCTGCACAGTGAGGTTACTCTGAAAACTGTTAAAGCACCAGCCTCCCACTGTACGAAACGAGCCCCGGAGAGCCCAGCTCTGGACCGACTCGCGGCGCCGACTGCGAACCGCATCCGACCCCGCCGCGTCGCCCTGGCTCCCCCAGCCCTGTCCGGGTCGGGCCGCTCCCTGTGAGACACGCGGTTAATGGGGGCCAGGCCGGGCGGGCCGGGCTGCTGTTAAAAGAACCGTTTCTCAGAAAAACATTCCGATGCCCTGTATCAATACTGGCACTATTGGGTTTTTTAAAGAACTGTGTTTAATCTGGTAAGTAAAAAAATGGTATTTGCTTGTTTTTATTTTCCTTGAAACAGGACCTGCCATGTGCCAGGCAAAAGTTCTCCCACTGAACTAAACCCCCAGCTCTATTTTTTGAGACAGGGGTCTTAATAAATTGCCCAGGCCAGCCTCGAACCTGCAGGTTTCCTGTCTCAACCTCCAGGGGAGTTGTCTACTTGTTGTAATTTTTTTTTTTAAGAATACTAGTGAATTTGAACATTTTTCACCTTTGTTTGAAAATTTGAGTGCCTGTTCCTACAAATGCCTTATTCATGTTCTTTACCCGTTTTCTATGTGGTGTTACTTTTCTTATTTATGTGTAAGATTTATTTGTTTATCAAGGCTTATAAATTTTCCACAGATTGTCCTAACTGCTTAAAAGGTTTTTTTAAAGAAACTTTTGTCCTTTGAACTTTTGAATACCATTTTGTGGCGTACTTTTAAGTCTACACACAATTCTATCAGTCTTGTTTCTGTATGGTTTTGACTTTTTATATCATTTATTGGTAGCTTTTCTCTAAAATTATCTCTCTATCCATCTTTTCTAATACATTTATGGTTTCATTTTTATATAACCAAGTCCTTGTGCTAATTAACTTTTTTCTCTACTGCAGATTGAACTCAGGACCTTCACACTGAGCTGAGTCCCCACCATTTGTTTTTGCTGTAATTGTTAAATTTTGAAGCAAGCTCTCGTTAAGTTGCTATGTTGGCCAGGCTAGGCTCAAACTTGCAATCCTCATGCCTCGGTTTCCCGGAGTCCGGGATTACAAGCATGTACCACCATGCCTGGCTTAACTTTAGAAGCATAAACATGATCAAGCTATTCTCTCCCATCCTTAAATCCTTACCTATCACCACATTGCCTATAGAATTAAGTTTCAGTTCCTTCATGGCCTTCACTTTATCTGGTCAGTCTTTAGCTTGGACACCCCTTTCATTTTGGCCCACAGGATTATAAACATGGTTATAAAAAGCAAACGGTTCCAGCTGGCACGGTGGTACACACCTGTGGCCTCAGCACTTGAGAGGTGAGGCGGGAGGAATGTAAGTTCAAGTCCTAGAATTTAGAGAAACCTTCTCAAAAACCAAACCAAGCCAACCCTCAGTTCCCAGTGATACATTTCTCACTCCTTTTCATAATGGAGTGCACACTGAGGAAACAATCGTATTGGATGTCGCTAAGCCCTGAGAGGAGAGAAAGCTCAGTCGCTCGCTCCAGGGTGTATGGGCACAGCTGCAAGCTAATTCTTCGACTTGTCCTTGACAATATTTTCCGAACCATTTTGAGAGGTATTACTGTGAGCTCGGGGCCCGACTGTCCTGTGTTCAGATACATTTTGGAAACAGTGGTGTGTTTGTCCACTTGGGCTGCGTAACAGGACGGCTTACACAGCTGACATTCGTCCTCTCCCTGGAGGCTGGACACCCAGGGTCATGGCACCAACACGGCTGGGCTCTGGGGAGGCCTTTCGCCCTGATTTGCAGGTGGCCGCTTCTCTCTGTGTCGTCACATAGCCTGTCCCGTGGGTGCCTGCAACCCCGGTGTCTGTTCTCACAGGGGCACTGGTATTATTGTATTACTATTACCACTTCATAGACTACAAACCTATGACTTTACAGAACCTTCTTTGCCTCTTTAAAGACCCTTTCTCCAAATACAGTCTCTCTGGGGGTAGGAGCTTTAACTAGGAATTTTAGGGAGAACACCAGGCAGTCCCTAACAACTGAGTTAAAACTATGTTAAGTATGTCTCTTCATTACAGAATTTTCTTATCCTAAAGGGATTCCAGGAAGATACACACAGTGTTTTACATATTTGCTTTCTTTTCTTTTCTCTTTTCTTTTCTTTTCCTTTCCTTTCCTTTTCTTTTCGTCATTTTGAGACAGGATTTCACTATGCAGTTTAGGTTGGTCTTGAACTCACTCTATAACCTAGGCTGGCTTTGAGCTCACAGCAACCTCCTGCCTCAGTCTGCTGAGTGCTGGGATTACAGGCACCAAACTGGCACCAAACTATTTTTGTAAGTGATTCCACTGTAATTTTGAAGAGATCACTTGTGACACAATTGGGAAAAACTAAACTATTGTGCTTACCTTGTGTGTGTGTGTCTGTGTGTGTGCCTTGGTGTGTATTCCTTCACTTTTTCAGGTGGGCCTGTTAGTTTCTACACAAAATCTCTCAGTCTGTTTTCACTTTTTAATTGGTTTTGACGCTGGTTTTTGTCACCATTCCCATCCAGGCCAGTGAGGGGCCACTTCCTTTGTGGGAGTGGGCGAGTGACTCACAGCCTGGCTTCTGTCCCCCGGCTACTGCGGCTGCTTCCCATGCTCAGAGTTCCCCCCAGTCCTGCAAAGCTGAGGGCGTACGGCGTCCAGGTCTGAGTGAGTGAGTGGCGCGTCTCTGTGTTTGGGAAGCGGCTCTCCAACCCTTGCAAATGCAGCACTGAGACGTTATGCTGCCGGGTCCACACCGCTGTGACGGGTGCGCTCGTTTGCATTCATCTGAGCTTCTAAACGGCTCTGGTAGCCTGCAGATTCTCCTAATTAAATAGCTGGAAAAAGCCAGAAGTGGTGTCGCACGCCTTTAATCCCAGCATTCAGGAGGCTGAGGTAGGAGGAGCGTTGTGAGGCCGGTTTAGGCTACAACGCCAGCAAGGCTGGCCTGAGCTACATAGTGCGACCCTGCCTCAAAAAAAAAAAAAAAAAAACCAACACAAAAAACTAGGGCTGGCAGTTTGGCTCAGTGGCTTAAGTGCCTGTCTAGCAGGCGTGAGGTTGTGAGTTTGATCCCTGGTGCCACACACACAAAAAAAAAATGAATAAATAAATACATAGCTGGAGAAACCATCTACCATTATCTCACCTGAACTTTCTGTTTTATAATTGCTTATTTCTTCCCTTCTTTTTAACATGTACAAAAAGCCTTCAGATTCTAATTTCCCTATGGCTATTTTTTCCTCATAAACACTACCCTTGAACTACTCCAGAACTGCCCTTGACCTTTTTTTAACAGTTCATTGATTTCTTCATCTTTGTGGTGCAACGTTAAAAAGCAGATTACTGTAATTTTCCATTATTAATGAATGATTACTAATAAATGTTGTGATTCATTGCTACAAAACATTAAAACATGTATTGTTTCCTGTGCTAAGCTTCCTTATTTAACAGAAGTGGAACTTCCTCATTATTTTGTGGTTGTCTTTAGGAACACTGTTCTCTCCAGGTAAGACAGTGTTTAGCAAATGTGGTCTTTCAAGTTGTAGGAACCACTTATTAGCAATCAGAACTTGAGCAGTTTATTGATCTCTAGGAATAAAATTTTTAAACTACGTAGCACCAGGCTAGCTTATTATACTGGTTTTGAATTTATGTAGATGTAAGGATAATAAACTCATCATTCAAGGGAGCTGAAAATTTAAAGGACAGTGAGTGTTCAAGGGAGGAGTTTGGAAAGACTCCCTATTTTTGTCCTAAGCAATCAGGATGGAAGTGTGGCCGATGCCTAAACAAGAAAGACTTCAGGAGGAGCAGGTGTAAGGGGAAGGTCAGCGTAGAAACCCACATGGACACTGTGGGCAGAGGCTGGGATCAGGAGTCGGGAGGCGAGGGAAGACCCTGGAAGCCACAGAAGCCAAGAGCAAAGACACAGTGAGAGGGGCTCTGAGGGCCTGGAGCTGAAGGTCGACGCTGGGTCCATCTGCTCTAGGACTTCAGCGGCAGGAGCATCGGCTCTTCTACCAGGAGGGCCCAGACACGGGTGCGCTGCCATCCTTGCTGAGCCGGCCAGCGTACTGCTGCTACTGTGGCCGCTCCTTCTCCCCTCCTCCTCGTCCTCCTCCTCCTCCTCGTCCTCCTCCTCCTCCTCACCCTCCTCCTCCTCCTCCTCGT
>RJWM01049446.1:0-11111 GCA_004363535.1 Dasyprocta punctata
GACCTAACATTTTTGGCAAGAGTACTTCTAGATACAAAACCTGTTAAGAAAAATGATTAACATTTTAAAGAACAGTGTTAAGAAAAATGATTGTGCATTTTATTTCTTTGGTACAAGGGTACTATGTATTACTCAAAACTTGATGTACATGGTAATAAAATGAGAAAGATGCACAAACACACATGCAAATGCCTATTGCGTTAGACATTTGTATAAATATATTTAAATAGAAATGATAAACAATTTTGTGATGATATATTTATGTGGTTTTCTCTCATACTCTCAATCAACTGAATTCATTTTATTTGAAAAGACGTGATGATTTTAAGCTAAAAGAAACACACTTGGTTCTTTACCATTTACTTTGTTTATTTTTATATTTTACTGGTACATGTTTGCAGTACCTAATGACTATATTCACTGTGGCAGGTGAGCACATGCGCACAACACATCTCAATTTTGCTTCATCCATTTTCCCTCCTCTCCCTGCACCCTCTCTCCATTTCTTGATCACTATCTCATTTGTAAAGGATCTCCTTAACTTCTTATTGTCTATTTTTTATTTTGCTCTTTATCTATATTTGGGGTCTCTCAATGTGCATGTATACATGGGAAATCATTTTGTTGTTTTTCTGTTATAAAAATAAGCCAAGATAGTATGGTACATGGAATCTCATGGCTAGCATCCAAGAATAATGAGTTTAAATGCAGTGAAACAAATTTAAAGTTACATGGAAAAGGGAAAACTTATCCTTCCAGTGGTGTACAATTGTGTCTCTAATCTTGTTCAAAAAAATAGAAATGTCAGCCAAGCACCTGAAATCCAAGCACTTTGGGAAGGTGCAGTAGAAGTTCAAACCCACCATGGGTAACATTTTGCTTAGTGAGACACTGATGCAAATTTTTTAAAAGATGCTTGAAATATAGTTCAGGGTGAAGTTCATAGATTGAATCCTCAGTACCACAATAAAGGTATCATACAGTTACAAGTTTCCACCATCATAAGAATTGGTGTAAAAATTCTATCTTATCACTAGGTATGGTAGTGCATGCCTGTAGTCCCAGCACTCAGGAGGCTGAGGCAGGAGGACTGCTGTGATTTTTTTTTTCTTTTGTACCAGGAATCAAACTCACGACCTTGCACCTGCCAGGCAGATGCTTAGGCCACTGACCTAAATTCCCAGCTCTACTTTTTTTTGAGACAGGGACTCACTATGCAGTTCAGGCTGGCTTTGAACTCACTTTGTAACCCAGGCTGGTCTCAAACTCACAATGATCCTCCTACGTCAGCCACTCAAGTGCTGGGATTAAAGGCATGTGCCACCACACCCAGCAATTGTTGAGAATTTGAAACCAGTCTGGGCTACGAGTGAGATCAAGCCCAGCCTGAACTGCATGGTGAGAACCTGTCTGAAAAATAAAAGTGTTTATCTACATGGACAGGGTACCACAAAAACAGGAAAGAAGAATTTCATGACTTGAAGTTTATGTATATATATTGATAGACAAATACAGTTTATGCATACTTTAATGTTTTGGAAGTGTTAACATACTGTGATGAGACTACAAATTTGAGACTTTAAAAATATTCATCATAGAATTCCCGAGAAAATCATGGTATTTGAATTTAAACAAGTTTCCCTCTATGCACAGCCTAATTTACCATAAAAATATTTTTGTTTTAGAAAATTATTAGAAGTGTTTCTTTAGTTAACCAAATATAAACAAATAGCCATTCATTTATTGACTACGACTCTACTATTAATATAAATTTAAATGTTACTGTGGATAAATGTAAATTACTACAGCAGTTGGTTTGTAATCTAAAGAGTTGCTTTTCTTGCACTGTGGTTGTCCAAATCTGATAAGTTTCACTGTATAAACAATGTCTCAGGGGAAAAACAATGAAGTGAGTTTCTGTAAAATTCTTGCCTGGTCTTGCCTGGTTGCTTCAGCAACCAGGTGACAAAATGTGACATAATAGGGGCAAAACTCTTTTAAATACCTGCACTGAAACTAGAACATCTACTACAGTGATACGTACATTTACAAATTTAATTTGTTTTAGAATTCTGGGGAAAACAACCATGGTTATGTTTGCAAACATAAGTGTTCATGAATCATGGTATTATTGTACATCTAAACAAAGATTTTTCTTGTGAATCGGACAGCACGGTAGGCAAGAACAGTGGACATTGTTGGACACTGGCACTGGAAGGTGGAAGGACTTCTTTTGGTGGTCTCAAAGCAAGAAATCCTGGGAGGAATGAAGGTGATAAAATACTGTTCAAAAAATGGTAGTCAATCCTTTTTGAGTTGGAAGCATATCAGAAAATATTTGTGAGCCTGAAGATTATACTACGTAAAAGTTAAAGATTTTATGTAAGAGGCAGGACTGAAAATTTCAATTACCAACATTAATAGGAATTGTATATTAATAGGAATTGTAAAGACTTTAAAATTTTAAATTTTCAATGACAACTTCAAATTGAAATGAAACTACAAATATTTATTGCCAATATTTAGTAATTATAATTTTCTGCATTTTTTCCAAAGTATCTCAAAGAATATTTCCTGACTTGTTGACTTTTTACAAATACAGTTATCACCTAAATATTTGAATTCAATTGGTATTATTTGAGATGGGCAGTAATATGATTTTTTAAAAAAAAATTCCATCAGTGAATTCCTAATAGTTATCCAGAATTGACAAGTAATATTAAATAATTCACTTCATTAAAAGACAAAAAGCCAAAGTATGCCATTTAGTTACATGGCCCTTGAGGTCCTTTTCACTTTTGAAATTTTGATAAACTGAAATTTTGAAATAAAATCAAAATACAATTCCATTTTCCAAGGGATTAGTTTGTCACACACTACTGGATAAACTAGTAACCACTGTGGCATCTTTGTTAGATACTCAGTATTGAAAATTTTTTGTGATGGCATGGATAAAAACAGATAATAGTAACTTTGCTCCTAAAATTTTAGGAGTACTCTTTCATTATTTCAGAAGTTACTTATGGTTGAATGACTACACTAATGGTAGTGAAAACACATTAACTTCCAGAAGTTAATTTTTAAATTATGTTTGATTATACATTTATACACTAACACATTTTAATATTTATTTTCTCTCTACAAAGCACTAAACTCTAATTGTTTCACAGATACTAAATCAATTAACTGTCTGAACTCCTCTTTGAAACAGGTACTGTTACCTTCATTTGATAGAGTACGTCGTTGAAACTTAAAGAAAAACATTAATTTGCCTGAGTTTATACTTGAGTAATGTAAAATTGTAAATCTCTCAATTGTCTGTGCTGTTACTACTTAAAATGAAGCATAGTGTGGATCAAGGAAACTCAAAATAACAGTGTCTCACAGTTAGAAGCAATATAAAGTGTTAAGCAATTTTACATAGAAAATTATTACAGAAATGGAATTATTTTAGTAGTGTCATTACAATGTCAATGTATATGATGTGCTTTATGGATTAAGCATGAAATTCCACTTATAATATTCACAAAAATAAAGTATTCTAGATAGCATTAGTAAAATAATACAACTAAATTTTAGCTGACTTTTTGTTAATCAGATTGGAAAGTCCTGCTTACCAAGTTATCCTGCACTTCTGTTTTGTGTTCTTAAGAGCTCTGTGACCAGACTATTGCTCACTGACAAACTCTCTAATTTGTTCCAAATTACCACAATTAAGAAAGGAGCTTTAAAACTTTCATCATGACATAAAAGCCGCATTTGGTTTGATAGGATTTTGCTGTGGCATTTTAAAATTAGTTTTAGCACATTTCTTTCCCTGTGGAAAAGTAAAACTATAGTAATTGGTCAACAATTGTAAAGATAGATTTAAGATCTTATTCTACTCTTGGTTTAGAATTGCAATTTTGTCACAAAGTCCACTAAGAAATTAAAACTTTTCAGTTTCCATTTTGATATGAAAGGAATTAAATTAACATTATATTACGTTTCTAAATAGAAGTATCTATTGAAAATGTCCTGTTTTAAGCATTAAAAAACCAAATTGGTAAATCACATAAGCCACTATTTATGGTTAGCATTGAAAACCCATTCCCCTAGAAAGAATTAAGAAAGAATTTTATATTGACTAGCAAATGTATGTTAATTTATGTCAATATTTGACCAGTGAATTCAGATATAAAACTTGTAACCAGGAAATATAATAGTGCATACTGCATATTCAACAATTTATTCAAAATGTTCATAGAATTCTTATTTATTACACACAACACAGAAATAATCTAAATGTATAAGTGTAGGTTAATAAAGTTTAATGAATTATCTTTTATGTACTACAGGGAAATTATAAAATAATAATAATTTTGCTTTTAAAGAATATGTTACACTGTGAGAAATTAGTCAAATATTTAAAAGAAAGTAGACAGTGATATCCTGATTAAAAAACTGATTATTAAACGTGTATCTTTAAAAAATACAAAACCATGAACAAGGGCACCTGTGCATCATGAGTAATGAGATTTTTTGTTTTAAATACATGTTCTCTCTTTTCCAAACCTTTCCCAATCAATCGATACTCATTAATTTAACAATTTAAAAATACTATAAATGTGCAATATTTTTTAAATGTTACCTTTTTCTCCATGTAGTTTTTAAGAAAAAGTACCCAATTTAGGTGCTAAAAACATTAATCTATGCTCATTTATACCTACAACATGCAGTTGTGCCTTATAGTTTTAATGGCACATGTTGTCCTGACATAAATTATAAAAAATTATTGTTCAATTATGATGGTTTTGTCAACATCCATAATTGCCAGATTTTGAATTTCTCAAGATGCTTCAACTTAAAATGTGATCCATTGACTTTCAGAACGTGAATAAGTCAAATATGGTGAGGTTTGGAAATTCATTTCTGTCACTTAATGCATGATATTGGGTGAATTAAGGGTGCTATCAAAACCAAAGTTTCCATATTTGTGAATTTGGAATAATTTAAAAAATCTTTCATATTTTTATATGTAGGAGAAAAACAGATTAGTTCATTTATTAGTCAGTGTTCTCAGGAGGAAAGGAACCAATAGGATAGGCATATATTGTATACATAGAAAGAGTTTTATTTTAAGGAATCAGCCTGTGCGTCTAAGGAATCTGGTGAGTATAAACTTACGAGAAAATCTAGCAGCAAGAAGATTCCAGAAGGACTTACTCTTTGAGGCTAAAGGAAGGCAGGGTAAAGCCACAAGGAGAGTTAAGGTTGCAGGTGAAGCCTGCAGGAAATACGCTGGCAGAAATTCCTCTTGCTGGAGAAGTGGGCCTTTTCTGCTATTCGGGCACTTAACTAAAAGGATGAGGTTCATTCACATTCTGGGGGTGCATTCTGCAGTCAAAATCCACTGATTTAAAACAGATCTCA
This sequence comes from Dasyprocta punctata, assembly GCA_004363535.1. Taxonomy (NCBI): domain Eukaryota; kingdom Metazoa; phylum Chordata; class Mammalia; order Rodentia; family Dasyproctidae; genus Dasyprocta; species Dasyprocta punctata. Next base: position 5,413 of record RJWM01049446.1, read on the forward strand.
TCACACAGTACACTCATAAAAATGCCCCAAATAATGTTTGACCACAGATGCCCCAAATAATGTTTGACAATGGGCAGTATGGCCTAGCCAATTTGCCACAAGACATTAACTATCAGTTTTTATGTAGCATGATTCCTGGTTCAAAATTGTATTTATAGTGACTATTAGCTGGTAAAATCATTTGCTGGTCAGATATAAAATCTGTGCTGCTGCAATAACATATTTTACATTGTACAGAGTTATTACAACTTTTGTTTAAATACTGTCAATTTAAAGAAAGGGTGTTAAGAACTTACTATGAATTTCTTTTATACATTACTTCTGTCAACACGAATACTTTGTTACTGAATGTCAGAAGAAAAGGTTCATAGGTAATTAAGTTAAAAAACTATGTTTGATCATGAATTTTAGCTCTTCTCAGAACTTATCGCTGGGCGTTTCATCAGGAATTTCTGCTTGTTCATCAATATTGTCTTTGATAATAAATACTAAATATATTTTCAAAGAGATTCCACTCTTTTTAGGTGAGTTTTGGTTTTGATGGATCAGATGTGCTGCTAGCTCTTTGATGCTGAATTCTCCAGTCCAGAATATTGTGAAATACACTTGCAGTTTTTATTTTTGAAATATTTACAGTTGAAACAGTATGCCCTTTAGGCAGGTTGTTCTGTAATTCTGATACAAAGTTTTCTTCCAAAATTTTTTTTCTCACCACAATTCTAAGGAAAAACTATTTCTAGTATCAAAAATTATTTTCATTCTATGTGCATGCTTGTAGCTTACTGGTACATATCCTCTACTGTTTTCCTAAAGCACTGCGTATGAGATATAAATTTTCTAAATGTTTACATGTGAAAATTCTTTACTCTGTTTTCACATATTTTGATAGTTTGGCAGAATGTACATTTTCTCTATAGCTTCCTGTGTTGTTCAGAATCCCAAAGTAATTGATAATTGTGTTTCATTGTTATACCTCTCCTTTTCTTGTCCCTGTACTACTTCTACCCCTTTCTGGACACTTGTAAGGTCGTCCCATCATTTCAGGTGTTCTTAAATTCTGATGAGATTTCTTGGACTAGATTATTATTCTGGCACATTCTATACTTCAAATCAGCACTACCAGAAACTTCATAGCACCCTTTCTTGGAAGTTTTGTTGTTGTCGTTGTTGTTGTTGCTGTTGTTGTTGTTTTGTGTGTGTATGTTTCTGTAATAATAAATTTTATCATTCCATCTTCATTCATTTTCCTCTAAACTCAGTTTTAAAATGTAGATATCATCCTTCTTGAGACTATCTTACATAGCTTATTTATTATCTTTATATATTTTAATTATATAGAAATATTCCAGCTTTTTATCTATAATCTCACTCCATTTGCTTTTTGTCAGAAAGCTTCATAGAATTTAGTCAAAAGAAAAATGGAGGCACACATGCCATAAATCCAAACAGTAAAAATGATAAATAATACTATCAAACTAAAAAATATACTGTATCTTACTACCTTAAAGTACTGTCATAAGATTTTAGTGGCCAGGTTAAAGCATAGAATTTTAAGTCTCCTTAAAGTCCAATCCAAGAGAGTGCTGCACAGGGAAAGGTCACCATGATCTTGAAATATAATATGAAAATGTCTGTCTCAGAATAATATCACTTAGCATGCTAAGAACCACAGTGATGTCAAACTGAGTGAAAATAAGCTGAGAAATATTAACATAAAGGACATAAATATTTTAGAATTGTTTGGTGACAATTTGAAAGTAGTCATGATACAACTATTTCAGTAATAATTATGGAAATGCATAAAACTAATGAAACAATATAATATCTCAGGAAAAATAGAATATTTCAGCAAAAAGTATACAAAGAAATAATCAAATGGAAATGATAGAATTAAAAATTTCAATAATTAAAATACAAATCTTTCATGATGGTTGCAAAAACACAATGAGTTACCAAAAATAAAGTATCCAGAAGCTTGAAGATGAAACTATTAATTATGTGATGTGGACAGAAACCGCTAATAGGTCTAAGGTGAGCCATAACATTAACATAGCCTGATATTTGAAAGATTGCAATTCCAGACACAGAGGAGAAAGTAGAGGAGGCTGAATAAGTAACTGAAGAAAACACTGGTTAGAAGTTTTTCAAGCACAGCAAGAAAAATTTAGTAATTTCAAGAAATTTAGAGTACCTGAAACAGAATATACCTAAAGCAATCATGGCAAGACATCGTAATTTTATGTCACAAAAGTAGAGGACACAGGAATAATCTTTAAAGAGCACAAAGAAAAAGGAAAATTCTTCTATTGTGAAAATATTTTAAACGGCAGCCTATTTGTCACCAGAATCCTTGCAGTTCTGAGAGAAATAACAAAAGTTATTTCAAGAAATGAGATTAAACAAATGTAAATTCAGAATCCTATATCCTGAAAAATAATCCCCAATGAATGTAAAAAGAATTTAGGAAAACTGAAGAAATTTATTGTCTTTAGACCTGTCTAAATGAAGTTTTCTAAATAGAGCAGATACAGAAAAAGAACTTCAGAGTATTAGGAAGAAAGAAAGAAAATGGCAAGAAAAATACTGGCAAATACAACAAGATTTCCTTTTATCCTTGAGATTTCTGAGATGAATTTGATGTTTAAAGTCAAAATTGTAGATTCTTAGACACCTATGAACTACTAAAGTAGAATGAAGAAGATAAAAAATTCTAAATAACATAATATCACTCAATGAAATTAAAGATATGATTAAAAACCTACCAATACAGAAAAGACCAGGTCCTTATAGGTTTACTGCTGAATTCTATAAGAAATTTAGAGAAAAACTAATGCCATTACTCCTGAAACTCTTTAATTAAATCAAAACGGAAGCAATACTCACATTTCTGTCTGGAAGCAAGTATTACCCTGACACCAAAAACCAGAAAAAAGTAAAACCAAAAAATGGAACTACAGACCAATCTCCCTAATGAACATCAACACAAATGTCCTCAATAAGATACTGGCAAACAGAATGCAGCAAATCATCCAGAAGACTGTAAACCATGACCATGTAAGAATCATCCCATGGATGCAGGGATGGTTCAACATATACAAATTCATAAATGTAATACACTATTCCAATAGAATCAAAGACAAAAATCACAGTTATCGCAATAGACACAAAAAAAGCATTTGAAAGTGTCTAACATCCATTCATGATAAAAATCCTACAAAAATTTGAATAAATGGTCTTTATCTCAATTGGATGAAAGCCATTAATGACAAATGACTAAGCCAACATCGTGTTAAATGGTCAAAAAACTGAAAGCCTTCACTCTAAAATCAGGAATAAGGCAAGGATGTTCACTATCAACACTCCTACTCAATAGATTTCTGAAAACATTAGCCAGACCAATTAGATAAGAGAAAGAAATAAATGGAATAAGGATAGGAAAGAAAGAATTTAAAATATCATTGTTTGATAATTACATGATACTCTACATAGAAGACCTCCAAAGTCAACACTCAAAAATCAATAGCATTCCTGCAGACAAATAACAAACTCACAGAGAGAGGAACTAGGGAAATCAACTTTCACAATAGCTTTCTAAAAAAAGGAATACTTAGGAATCAATCTATTAAAAGAAGTCAAAGACGTTTACATTGAAATTACAATTACAGTTCTCTGAAAAAGGAGAATGAAGAGCATATCAGAAACTGAAAATTGATCCCTTGCACTTGGGTGGGAACAAACAGAATAGTGAAAATGACTTTATTCCTAAAATCGTTATACAGATCTAATGCAATCCCAATCAACATACTCTTAGCATATCTCACAGAACTAAAGAAAACTTTAAAATTCATTTGGATTTAGAAGAGATCTGGAATAGCAAAAGCAATTCTGGGCAACTAAAGTAAGGCGGCGGGCATCATATCCGTGATTTGAAATCATTGTGTGATAAAGAAGACAGGAGAGAGAGAGAAAAAAAGAGAGAGGGAAAAAGGAAGAAAAAGTTAGAAAAAATTGGAATTTGGTACTAAAATATGTTGCTCTGGGAAAAATTTATGAAGTTAGCCTTGAGATATAAAGACAAGTTTATGTTTACACATTCTTACACACATCTATAATAACTGTCCTCATAATAGACCCAAATTGACACAACTCAGTAGTCTTAAAAAAATGATTGTGGTCCATTCACACCAGGACTATTACTCAGTAACACAAAACCATCAATATGGCCAACAATCAATCTGGATCAATCTCAGAAAATTTTGATGAAGGAATAAGAACAATACCAAAAGTTAGATATTGTACAATTCCATTATATAATGCTTATGAGATGACAAAAATCATGTAAATGAAAAGAATAGTTATGACCAGTTTTTATCAGCTATGGGAAAGAAAGACAAAGTGTACTCATAAAAGATCTATTTATCTTTTGTATCTTGGTTTTATCAATATTCTGGTTCTTGTATTGTGCTGTACAATTTTACAAAATATTGGCACTGGGGAAAACTGGGTAAAGAATACAAAAGGTCTTTCTGTACTGTTTCTTGCAGTTGTATGTGCTTTCTTTTAGTAGTAGTTCAGGAGAAAATAACAGATGTAAACTAAATTTACTCTCATTAACCAGCACCTTACCTGTTTACTTTTTTAAAATTCACATCTCTTTATTGGCTTTACAAAAATTTGTCACTTTTTTCTACAAAGTAATGTATATAAAATCTACGAAATTTATATTCAGACATTATTGTAAGTAAAACTAACATTTAAAATTTCTTAAATTATATATTTGAATACAAATGTCCAGTGGTTTTTTTATACAAATGCCAACTTTGTCCATTTGAAGTAAGTAATTTCTAAAGCCAACTCCTCTGTGATATAGTTGAGTATTCATTTCAAATTGCATCAATCTCAAGCTATTTCACAATGGAAGGCTTTTTTTTTTCTTACTTGCCTTTTAAGAATTATTTTAACATTTAGTTGTTTAAACATTGTACCTCGAGGCATAGCTGTTGGGCCGAGCTTGCGGACAGAACCAGGGTCGGGTCCGGGTCCCGCGCAGTGCCCAGCACAGTTCCCTGGGACCGGGAGGCCTTCGCCCCCACCCAGTAAAGGAGGAGACTCCACCTGCACGCCCTGGGAGGCCGCCCTTCCTTGCTGCGCACGGACCCGGCCTATCGGGTCCCGCGATCCTGCACGCCGCAAACCTCAGGGAAACGCCGGCCAGCCGCGCAGGACACAGAGGTACGCAGCCCAGCCCAAATCAGCCCAGGAACCCAGAGCTGCTCACCGGGGAATTGAGCTGCAGGGACCTGGAGAGCTTGGGCCCCCGCCCCCGCACCAGAGTGCAGAGCGCACGGCAGCTCCATTCTTCAGCCGCGCGGCTCGGCTGGAGCCTGTGACATCCCACAGCTCCTGTGCAGACCGCGCCGCCCAGCAGGGTTGCTCCCGGCACTGTAGGCCTAGGACCTGCCCGGGCCTGCCCCGCAGGCATAGCTGTTGGGCCGAGCTCGCGGACAGAACCAGGGTCGGGTCCGCGTCCCACGCGGTGCCCAGCACAGCTCCCTGGGACCGGGAGGCCTTCGCCCCCACCCAGTAAAGGAGGAGACTCCACCTGCACGCCCCGGGAGGCTGTCCTTCCTTGCTGTGCACGGGACCCAGCCAATCGGTCCCGCGATCCTGCACGCCGCAAGAATCAGCGCGAACCTCAG
>RJWM01049447.1:0-11108 GCA_004363535.1 Dasyprocta punctata
GACCTGCCCAAGGCGGGCTACGGAACTCCTGGTCCTCCTGGCCAGCAGGGGAAGTGGCTGAGGAGACAGGCTGGGGGGATTTTCACTGCAGGCTGTGTGTGAGGACCCCAGTGCTACCAAAGGCCTGGAATTGGGGTGGAGTGAATCGGAGGCCGTCTGTTTCCCAGACTGCCTTTTCTCTGGAGAAGGAGGCCTCTGTCTTACATTCCCCACTGCAAGTCGCCCTAGCTAGACCTCCTACAGAAAAGCTGCTCCTAGCCACCTTCTTACAAGACCTTCCGGCTGTCTGCTAAGCTACAACAGGTTGCAGATTAGAAGCAAGTGCCCACGACGAAGTGGGGGCAGGTACAAAAATAAACGGAAGGCTTGCTTTAAAGTAGTTCAGACGTGAATAGAGTTTACAAATACAGAAACACATGGGGAGATGTTTGTGTCAATTCCCACACCAACAGCTTTGGTCTAGTCAAAATTCTTGGTAGCGGAGTGGGTGTATGTGTGGGGAGCAAAGGAGACAGAAATTAGAGGGGGTTAATGTCATATTTTTCTGTTTTCTGTTTCAGCTCAGAGAGAGATGTGTTACAGCTCTAAAGAGAAGTAGTTCAATTATAATCACAACTATGTAAAAATATGCACAGAGAGAAGGGTTTAAAAGTGATATGCAAAAATGAAAATAAATGTGTTGGTCAAGGTAAAATTTTGGATACTTTCTTCTCAAATTCCTAATCCTGTTCAACAGTTTCAATTAAATGTTTCAACTTTTCAAACTTTTATTTCCCGGTGGTCTAGTTAACCTCTTTTTTTTTTTTTTTTCCTTGCTTGTTTGTTTTTAAACAGGATCTTACTACATAGTGCAGGATGACCTGGAACCTAATATAGCCCAGGGTGGCCTTGAATTTGTGGCAGTCCTCCTATCTCAGCCTCTCGGGTGCTGGGATTACAGGTGAATGCCAGCATGCCTGGCTAGTTAACCTGATTTTATCAAATTACAATTTCCTCAGATTCTTACTTGTTGTCTGTCACAGCAGTTTTTAGGGTAGCAAACATTGGAACATACATGTAAGCATTTTAGAGGATGGGTTAGACAGACCGCTCCAGTCATAACAGTGAGACACAGTAGAGCTATTGAAAAAGGCAGGCAGAGTGTGAATGTGTGCACGCAGAACAGTCACAAGTGGAAGTAGGTGAACAAGAGCAATTGAGTCTAGTACATCTGTACATGCAGATATGCAGCTGGGTAATGGAACTTTCTGGAAGGACTCCCAAGTATATTCTATCTACTGAAGAGGATTGAGGATCTGAGATGAGTGGTTTATTCATTTTTCATAAGACATGAACTCCTAGGGTGTCTGAAAAAATGTACACATAAAATTTTAAATATGGTACTGGTGTCGTTTTCCTAACTGTTAACTTTCTAGGCACTGTTCTAAAGGTCTTTTTCCTAAGTGGTTTTAAGATGGAGGAACTTGAAGTCTTATTCTTGCCATGCATAGAAAACAGACAATCTGATTATGCCTCGAGTTGTCAAAATGTGGAGGCAATGTGTGAAAAAACTAAATATGCTCATCTTTCAGAGAGCGAGCCACTGTGATGTATATACTTAGGTGCTGCGGGAGAAGTGGGTCAGCCGCCCCCACACCCTCCCAAATAAAGCAGCAAGGAAATGAGCTGCTCACTCTGCTCTCTGTGGAAGACCCAGGAGTGCTCTTAACTTAAAAAGATGTGCAACACTCCAGGCATGCAGAGCCATCTGAGAGCCCTGGGAATCACATTACCTCCCAAACAGTCAGCATGGGGTTTTTGTTTTGAGATGTGTCTTGTTATGTTGCCCAGACTGGCTTCAAACACTTGGGGTCAGGCAATCCTCCTGCCTCAGCCTCCCAGGTGCTTTGGCTTTTGCACAGAGTTTAACCCAGACTATTTGCCAGTCTTTCTGGGCCCAGATTAGTATTTTATGGCTTCTTGGAACCCAAGTGGTGTTCCTCAAGCAAAGGGGGTCACTGAAACATCTTACAGCCTCTGTCTCTGGGACCTTTTCCTGGGCCCCTCTGCCAGGTGACACCATATGGCTTGCACTTTAATGTTCTGGGTTTTTTTTTCTTTGTTTTACAGGACACATTAATTTAGTTTTCCAAGCTTCTCTTTGATACATATATTTCAGGTTCTAATGAGAGAATGTTTCATCATAAACTCATGGGAAAGGACGGCAAAATCTTTCTGTCATTCCCTCGGGCATCTCAGCCTGAAGGCTGTGCAGTTACTTAGACCAAAGGAAGAACCAAGGTGGCTGGCAAGGCGTAGCCTCTCAGATGGGTCTGGCAGCTGGCACTAGCAGGCATGACGTGCAGTACAGGCAAATGGCGGGAGAGACTTGGTGTGGGCACTTTGTGAAGATGACAAACAGAAGACAGATGTGGGGTGGCTCAGGGGCACAGCTTGTGATGGCCTGATCTAGCTGTCCCATTTTCCCCCAGAATATGCTGTCTCAAGGAACCTAAAAGAGAAATATTTTCTTATTTAAAAACCACTTGTGGCTGGGCATGGTAGCTCACACTTATAATCTCAGCACTTGGGAGGCTGAGGCAGGAAGACCACAGTGTGTTCAAGCCCAGCCTGGACGACATAGCAAGATCCCGTCTCAAAAAACAAAACTCCTCCCCGCAAAAAGTTTATGTTGGCATTGGAGGTGTGGCTCAGTGGTGCAGCACTTGACTAGCATGTATAAGGCCGAAAGGCTCTGGGTTCAATGTCTACTACCACCAGGGCTGGGGGGATTACTTGTCTGACACATTCCCTCATCACCTGCTCACAATGTTCCGATCACTGACCCGCACACTAAGTGAGCCGGCTCCGGTCTCAGTGTCGTCCTCCCTGCTCTCAGATGTGTCGTCTGCTTGAGCTTCCACCAGCAGCACTGGGCAAGAAAGGAAGCCCGTTTATAACAATACGCTTCTTTTATCTTTGCAACCAGTGGCCAACTGTTGGTGGGAGTGTAGACTGGTACAACCACTCTGGAAATCAGTGTAGAGACTCCTCAAGAAACTAGGACTAGAGGTTCCATTTGACCCAGCTACTCTCCTGCTTGGTACCTTCCTGAAAGAATTAAAAGCATCATACCACAGCGATATACGCAAACCCATGTTTATAGTGGCACAGTTTGTAAAACCTGAATCTTGGAAACAGCCCAAATGCCCATTAACCGATGAATGGATAAAGATGAGATTCTTTTATACAGTGGAGTACTACTCGCTACAAAGAAGGATAAGCTTGAGACATTCCTAGGTAAATAGATGCACCTTGAAACCATATTCTTTAAGTGAAATAAATCGGACATGTGTGTAAATACCTCATTGCTTCTCTAGTGTAAGAAACTAAAAGTATAAATAAGGACCAAAGTATAATACATATTGTGAAATAGGAAGAAAATGATCAAATGGGAAGGGGAACTAGGAAGGGGGGAGGGAGGAAAGAAAGGACAAGAAAAAAATTTTAAAAAGAAGGAAAAAATGGAAATAAAGCTTTTGTAAATGAGGAGGGGAAAGGGGTTGAAGGATGGGAAAAAAAGAAGCAAGCTATATCATGTACATGTACAAATTCCCTATGATGAATATTGTCATTATGTATACCTAAAATGTACCAATAAACTTCATAAAAAATGACATAAAACGAAATCAGTGGCCAAAATGATACCTGCGATCTTTCTTGGCTCTGCTCTGCCCATGACACGTGTAATCCCAAACTGGCTGCGCTTCTGGGAACAGGTTTTCTGTCCTTTGTCGCATGACCTCAGGCCTTTTAGCTCATGGGCCTCTTTCCTGAACAGTCTGGAGGGATCCTGGTGGGAACTGAAGTTCAGGGAATTCCCAGTCGCTTGCTCACTGTTATCACTTTGTCCCCAAAATGGATGCATTGAGTTTTGCGATCTCCCTCTTGGGGATTTTTATTATTATTTTATCTCTGCTCCAGATTCTCCACCAGGACCGTCAGTCTGAAGCCCCAAACTGAACACAGAAGCTCGCGTGGCTCCTACAGAGCTGGGGAGAGGCCCCGCCGGGTCTCTGCCGGGTCCTCTTTCTCCTGGGTGGATCCAGCTTCCGGTGCGTGGGTGGGGCTGGCCAGGCGGGAGGGTGCTGCTGACTCATGCTTACTCTGGGATGGGGACCCCAGCTCACCTGCTCCTCAGCCACAGCGGCCCCGCCCGCCTCCCCGGCACCTCAAGCCCTCGTCACCCTCCAGGGTCTCCCCCAGTCTGCGCCCCTGCCCAGGCCCCGAACCCACCTGGAAGACGTCGTTGGCGCACTTGCGGCACAGGTTGTGCTGGCAGGGCAGGATCACCACGGGCTTGGAGAACATCTCCAAGCAGATGGGGCAGATGAGCTGCTTCTCCAGGCTGTCCATGCTGTGCGCATCCCCTAGCAGCGGCTTGAAACCCACCGCGAAGTTCATCCCTCAGCGCTGGTGCCTGGCCTGGCTGCGGCCCTCGCTCCGGCCTTGTCTTGCTGCCTCTGGGCCCTTCCGCCTCACCTGGCACTGCGCGGAGTCTTAGGTTCCCTTGCGTTGCTCCCTCCTGAAATGGTGCTGCGCTAGTTCCTGACCCCTCCACTAATAGCCGCCAGCCCCTGTCCTCTGGACACTTCTGTCTCTGTCCCTTCCTGGAACTATTGCCGGCACACGCAGCTCTATCCCTCCTCCCCCGGGAAATGTCTCGTTCCCCAAACCACTGTCTCACTCACGCTGTGGGCAGCACTGTCCGTCCCTCGCTTCAAACAGAGAGGAGACTGATATGACCGTGGGGGCGGGGAGACAGGGGGCATCTGGGTGACATTCCAGCTCCCAATTTAGCTCCTGTAAGGCGAGCTACAGCTGTCACAGAGCGAGTGACCCTGACTCACTCACTCTGAGCAGTAGCAGCGGTGACAATCGAGGTGACAGTTGCTGCTGGTGGTGGAAGGTGGGTTGACAAAGGTGTGCCCTTCTCCCTTGTTATCCCCCAGAAGGCCCCTGGGCCCTGACCCTGGTTGGGGCTCTTCCTCAGCTGGCGGGGGAGGTTCTACACCCAGCTCAGGTGAGAGGAAAGACCTGGCCAGACTGACACAGCAACGCCTTCCGCCTCCACAGGCCTAGCCAGTGACCCTGGCCTCTTCCTCAAGTCCGTGGGATTCCGAAGAAGGGCAGCACAGACTAGAGAGCCTCTTTCCCGGACTCCCAGCCTGTCTTTCCTCACCCAGTCCTTTCTGCTGTCCTCTGAGGAAAGGAGACTGCCGGGTCCCACCTGGAACCAGTGCCCCTAGAAAGTGTGCGATTCTGGTACACAAAGAAAACACTCTGCTGAAGTCACACTGACGATGTTAAATTTGTTTGGGAATTGGGAGAAGCTGAGCAGGGCAGAAAGGATCTGAATGCCAGGGGTCTATTTTGGGCACCGGGAAATCAGTCTCTAAGGATCTCAGAGCTCTGACAAAGCCACAGTCGCCAGGCTCCGCGCAGTTTTGGCCCCAACTCCACAGTTGTCCTGGACTCTCCTCTCCATGCCAGGCTGCTCCCAGACGTGAGCACTGGATTTTTGCCTGTTCCTCCTGTGGGTCTTTTTCTCTATCCCAGACGCAATTTGTCTTTTTAAAATCTCTTTTAATTACTGACATTCCTTGGCCTTTCTCCTAGTGAGGGAAGAGACGTTTGAGGCAGCCCTAGGATCCCATGCAGATGAGAAATAAATGGTGTGGGGTGGGTGCCGAGTGAGGACACAGCACGAAGACAAGAGTGGGGGAGGGTCTGCAGAGTATGCTCTTTCTCCGATCATGACCATGTCTCGCGCCCCTGTTTTAAGAGCCAACTCTCTGGTGGTCAGCCTGGGTATGGTGTGGTAAGGATGGAGACAAGCAGGTACAGATGGGTGCAGGGACAGCAGTCAGCCCACAGGACCAAGACTAATACAGGGCCTGGGTGAGAACTGAGGCCGCCGGGGAGGACCCAGGACAGGTGGCTCTTGGCAAGGCTCAAATGCACCCATTTCCGGAGCTGACTGGTGGTGGCCTAGGAGAGGCTACAGTGCCCATGGTGTGGGCACCAGGAGGTGAGACCAGCCTCAGCAAGGTGCAGTGGTTTAGGAATTCGGTGGCTGCTTGGTGTTCTTGGTACCCAGTGTTGTAACAAAGGAGGACTTACTGGTATAGGAGCTCCCAGAGCAGGATCTGCCCTGCTCAACAACCAGGATCTTGGTGGAGGTACTGCAGGTGACTCAGGCACCTACCTGACATTGGCTCAAATGCCAAGGCAAGCACCAGAAAAGGAATCTTCAGGAAAAGTTGGCCGCCACTGCCTGAGGCCTCATGCAGGAAGGGGTGGCAGTGCTGCTCTCTGACAAATTAAAGTGGGACTGGAGCTAGAAAGAGTAGCTGGACCCTGGATGGCCAGGACCAGGGCCAGAGATGGTATCCTTATGGGATGGTCATCATCAGTGCTTCTGAAGTAGGAATTCTAGTGAGAGGCGGAATCAAGTTAGAGTCAAAGTCAGGACAGGGCTACTTGTCTCTCCCTGATGTGTCCAATGAATTGAGCAGCAGAGGGCACTCTCACGGGGCCAGAACCTAGTGGCAAAGGAAGAAGTTGGCACTGCATTAAACAGAAGAAATAATCACCTAGAATTTAGGGCAAAATTCCCTCTCTACAAGGATATAAACCTCTGGAGTCCATTCTATGATATAAACTTTCCACTAATTAAGTTAGTTTATATAGTTCTCAGGTTTCTCTTATTTATTTTTTTAGTGGTATTGAGGATTGGACCCAAGGGATTCCCACTAGGCTATATCCCCAGCCTTTTTTGTTTTTTTGTTTTGAGATAGGGTCTCATTAAGTCACTAAGCTGCCTGAGCAGGGTTCGAACTTGCAGTCCTCTTGCCTCAGAGCACTGGTATTACAAGGGTGTGCCAGCAAGCCTGGCTTTACCCTTCACCTATTGCTACCTTTTGATTTACATACCTCCTCCTTCTTCCTACTGTGTTAATCGTCACTATCTTCAGCTGTTCCAAAATGACGTTTTGTCCCTATGATGGAATTATATATATGTTTACATATATAAGCATTTAATAACAAGTTTTCAGTCTACGGGTAAGAAAACTGTTACCAGCCCTTGTGCACGCTAGGTGAGCTCTCTACCACTGATTTATACCCCCAGCTCATCTTTCTTTGGAGCAGATACAATAAACTGTATGTCTGAACCTGTTTTCAACTACTGCCATTTCTAGGAAAGGTGTCCCACCCCATTCCTTAGCTTAGCAGTTAGAAGCCACCAATGCTACATTCAAACTGCCAGTTCATGGTATAAGGCACTCAGAAACATTATCGAGCTCCTTTTTTTTTTTTTTTTTTTTTGTCTGCACCAGGGATTGACCTCACAACCTCATACCTGCCAGACAGGTGCTTAAGTCACTGAGCCAAACTCCTGGCCCTGGTTTTTTGAGGCAGGGTCGCACTATGTAGCTCAGGCCGGCCTTGCGTTCACGTTGTAGCTCAAGCTGGCCTCGAACTCACAACGCTCCTCCTACCTCAGCGCTGGGATTAAAGGTGTGCACCTCCACGCCCGGCTTTATCGAGCTCCTTTTTCTTCATTTTTGCCCCAATGCCAGACTTGAAATTGCCACAGTTAGGGATTAACTTGCCATTTGCACAGGCCTTTCTCATCCCCAACCTTTCCTTTCACTGCTAATCCAGACCTGACCCCAGCCTCTGCCCTGGTCCTCACCTGCACTCGAAGGTTGTGTCCGGACGTTCTGTTGATGTCTCGGCCCATTCGCCTCCTCGGGTGGTGGGTTGAAGGCTCCGCAGCAAAAACAGCAACAGCAGCAGCAGCAGCAGCAAGTGAGCAGTGCACATAGGAGGACGAGCGTCTAAAAGGCAGCAGAGAGGCCTCGGTCCAGCCGTGCTTCTGTATTTCCATTCATGCTCCCTCCCTCCTCACACCCAGAGAATCTGTCCTAGGGACCAGAAGAGCTGTGTACCTTGAACCAGCAACTATTGACTATAAAATAGTATCTAACTCCATCTTCGCCAAAGTGATCATAGAGGTATATTCCAAATGAGCCATGTCGGTCATAGATTTTCCGTTTCTTAGGGTCACTCAGTATAGCATGGGCTGTGTTGATTTCTTTGAAGATTTCTGTGGCTTGAGCGTCCCCTGGATTCTTGTCTGGATGATACTGCAAGGCCAGTTTCCTACCCAAAAGGAGGATGGGAGGGATGCGAAATGGCTGGGGATGGCGGGTGAGGGTGAATGGAGGGACAGGCCTCTAACAGTGTCAAGGAATGCACGGGATGTGACACAAAGGATGGAAAAAGCAGCCAAGATCTAAATATCTTCCCATGCCACCCTATAGAGGGTGATGACCTCTTTCAGTCCCAAGTAAAGGCTTCTTGAGATCTAAACAAGGGTCTGAAAGCAAAATAGAAAGAAAAGGGGAAATTCTAGAGTTCAGTCAAGGACCAAGGTCTGAACCTGTAGGACTTTTTGATGTCTTCAGGTGAGGCACCCTTCTTAAGTTCTAGCACCGCATAGAGGGTTGTCCCACTTTTGGACAGCCGACGGGCTGCTTCGTCCACATGAGACATGTTCTGGGCCAAAAGGACAAGAAAAACATGGCAGTGAGTAGGTACTAGGACTGGCAGGATAGTACAGGTGACCAGAAAAGCATTCATGTTAAAAAAAATTGGGGGAGGGCTACTGGGAATCAAACTCAGGACCTCAGGCTTACCAGGCAGGTGCTGCACCCCTGAGCTAAAGCCTCAACCCCACGAAATACATTTTAAAGAGGAAAGCTTTTGCCCTCCCATTTCCCAACATCCTCCAGCTGCCCAGACCTGCAGTCACCCCAAGCCTAGAGAGGAATAAGTCACGAGAGGTTGAAGCCATGGAACAGCCTGATTTTATCTAGGGTTCTTACAGAAATATACAGCCCTATTCCAGTCCCTGCTCAGGGTTGAGTTTTACAAAGTTGGGCACCCCCAGTCCCTTAACAGGTTGGGTGAGGAATGGGGGAAGAGCCACAATGGCCAGGAGAGAAACAATTTAGACTAAGATGCACCGTCTGAGGAGGTCAGGTGTCCAGAGGCCAGGCAGAGGCAAGCAAGAGGGACTTGCAGCCAGGAAAGGGCCTTGCTTCTTCCCCCACCCTCCGCCTCCCAAACGGTCCAATCTCTGGCCCTCTGCGACGACGGGGCTGCTGGGACAGCAGAGGCTGACTCAGGCACTGAGTCGAGTGGGCACGCTGCGGGGCAGGGGTTGGGGGGCGGCCTGGGAGCGAAGAGCACCCAGCAGAGGCCTGCGAGGCCAGTGGCCTGGAGAGCCAGGGTAATGAGCTCCGAAGGGTCGCGCAGCATGCCCTGAGGCCTCAGCCTGGTCCTGACTCTCCCACTAGAGCCTCTTTACCTCTGAGTCACTCCCTTAAGCCATGGAAGCCTCACAAACCTTTCATCCTCCTGGGTGTGAAACTTCACACCGCCAGTTCACCAGACCGACTGCGCTTGCGCGCAGCTGCGCAGTAGTCACTCTGCGCCCTTTTTTTGCGCGTGGGCGGGCGGCCACGTTGGCCCTGGGACTTTTTTGGCTCCAGGGGAAGCCCGAGCTGCGCAGGCCCAGTGCTGAGCGTTGTTCTGGCGACCGGGGGTGCTGCATCCCTCTTCTCCAGTGGGAGGGCCACAGTTGTCCATCACACGCGTGGCTTTTCAACCTAGTGGCGGAAAGACAGCTGGCCTGCCCACGCGACAGTTGAGGTACGGCTGCGGTGGCGAGCCTTCTCAAGGGGCTTATGACTTTCCCAGTCTTCCTCAGAACATAGGGGCTCCCGACTTGATCTTTCTTTCCCCTCCACCTGGAAACCCCTCTAGAAGCTTCGAGACTCAGATGTCAGTGTTCCTGAGGCTCTTTCCGTCCTCCCCTGCCCCAACCTTGTTCCCACCATGCCATGTGACCTATTATATTGTAACAGTTCGTTGGCTTACCCTTTTATTTTGTTTTGCCTTTTGTTTGTTTTTTGAGACAGGGTTCTCCTTATGTGGTTCAGGCTGATCCTGAACTTTCTATGTAGCTCAGGCTGGCCTTGAACTCTCAACAATTCTCCTGCCTCAGCCTCCGGAGTGCTGGGATAACAGGTGTGTGCCGTCACCCCCGACTACCCCCTAGGTTTTAAATTGTTAAGTCAGTAATCCACTCTAAGAGATACTAGCTATTTAAGCAAACGGAGTCCATATGCAACAGGCATAATGATCTCATAGATCTGTGATCACTGCGGGATGAGGGATGAAAATCTTTGTCATCATCCACCCTATCTATAGGCTCTGGGGTCAGCTGAGTTTCAAGGTTATTTACCTAAAGACAAGGAGCTCAAGCTAACCATTCTTCGATGGTTTGTTCTATGCCAGATTTCTCTAACTAACCACCAGCCTTTTGTCGGCATCTTGGAATCATAGGGCTAGCAGAACAAGCCAGCTTCACCTCCCTGGGGAAAGAGAAGGGAAAGTGTCACAAGTGCAGTGCACTTACAGCTGACCCCTTACCTCAGTCTCCAAGGCCTAGCGTGATCTGCCTCTCTCCCTCCAGAGTCAGGGAGAACCACTGACCTTCTCACTCTAGGTTTCTGCCTCACTGCTTTGAGAACACCGTGTTCCCCCCCACTCAAGGGCCTTTGATGATATTGTTCCTTCCACCTGGAAGGCCTCTACCCAGGTGATTTTTGTGGCTGACTTCTTGTCCTTCAAAGGCCTCAGCTTTGTGCCTCCCTACAGTGTCCTTAAACTGTTTTTCTTCTCTCATCCCACCTCCTGATAAACTTCTGGCTCTTTTCACCATCATTTATGATATATATTCATTTGTATATTGATTTGTTTGAGATCTGCCTTCCCTGGTTGACAATGAGGTCCCTGAGGGCACGGACCTTGTTTGTTTACCTTTGAATCTGGCTACAGTAAGTGAAGTAATGATTTGCCAAATGCACTATAGACAAGATATCCCTCAGCCAGTGGACCATGAGCCTGCAGATTGACCTATAGCAAAAATTCTGTGGGAAAGAAGCTGGGAAATTGGGTAGAACTACAAGGCCCATCTTCCCTCATATAACCCT
>RJWM01049448.1:0-11100 GCA_004363535.1 Dasyprocta punctata
GACAGTGGGGAGTACGCTCCCGTGTCCAGACTTCTCTGTGTCTTCCTCAAGCTGCCACCACACGCTGCTGCTGTGGCCATCTGTACTCCCACCCAGCCAAACCCCCCCCCAATCACTCCACCCCTAGCCTCTCCTGGCCCCGCCCCCTATCCTGCCCCTCTCTCCTGGCTCATCTCCTCCTAGCTCCTTCCTTACCCTGCTCAGGTTGGTTTCTTGCCTGCTGGCTCAGAGCCAGCTTGCTTTGTTTCCCTGCAGTATACTAAGCACCTAACACCATGCCCTACTGAATAAAAGAGTGGGTCAATACCCATTAGAAATAGATGTGCAATTTACATGCAGTCATCTGCACTAACATTAAGTGTACACAGTGCGGAGCTTTACTTCCATACACACCCATGTCACCAGAACCAGCTACAGAATCTCTTGGGTCCCTAGGAGATCTCTTGTGTCCCTTCCCAATCAGGAGCCACCCTAAGGGTAACTCCTGTCACGGCAGGTGAGATTGATCTTTCTTCTCTCTTTCCTCCTCGCACCACTGCCTTTCTGCCTTTCCCTTCTTCCTTCCTTCCCTTCCTCTCCCCACTTCCTTTCCTTTCCGTGTCCTGGAGATGGAACCCAGGGCCTTCACACTGATCTTAATCCCAGTGCTTTCAAATTTTTTTTTTAATTTTAAAATAAGGTCTTGCTGAGTCTCTTAAATTGTCCAGGCATGGCTTGAACTTTCAATCCTGCTGCCTCAGCCTCCCAGATCACAGGCATGTGCCACAGTGCCCAGAGATTGGTCCTTTCTGAAGTTTCATGTAAATGGGAACCCCTGAATGTGCTGTTTTATGTCTGTTCTCTCATTCTTGATGCCTATACTGTTGGTTCATATCCTTGTGTATTTATCAGTAATCCTTTCCTTTTTACTACTGAGTGATTTTCCACAGATTCGTGTGAATCTGTGAAAATCTGTTTATCCATTTAACCGTTGGCAGGACATTTGGCTTGTATCTAGTTTGATGGTTGTGACTAAAACTGAACATTTGGATTCAAGTCTTTTGTGCACATTTATGCTCACTTCTGGGTAAACACCGAAGTGTGGGATTGCTGAGCCACAGAGCAAGTGTGTACTTCGCTGTGGTCCACAGGCCAAATGGTTTTTCAGCGTGGTAGCTCCACTCTGCGTTCCTGCCAGCAGTGTTTGAGGGTTGGAGTCACTCCGCATCCCTGTCAATACTTGGCATTTTCCTTTTAATTTAGCTATCCTAGCATGATAGAATCTCGGCGTGCTTTTAATTTGCTGAGAGGTAGTGATGTTGAGTATCTTTTCAGGTGTTTATTGATCCTTTTGGTATCTGCATGGTTGAAATACTTGTTTAAGTTTTTTGCACATCTTTTTGATTTTTTTATTTGTTTGAGACACAGTCTTGCTGTGTTTTCTTGGTTGGCCTGGAACCTCAGGGCACCAGTGATCCCCTTGCCTCAGCCTCCTGCATAACTGAAACTTCAGATGTGCACTGGTGTCTGGCTGTTGCCCACCTTTTAATTGGGCTGTTCTTTTTCTTTTCTTATTGATTCGTGTGTGATCTTTATACATTCCGGAGAGGAGTCTTGTCAGTGGTGTGTGTTTGGAATACCTTCTTCTTGTCTGTGGTTCGCCTTGTCCCCTCTCAGTGATGTCTGTTCCTTCCCTGCTTTGGAATACCTAGGACTGGGAGATATGTGCTGAAAGGAAAGAGTAAATGACCAAGCCACCGGAGGGCCCCACTCCCTCCCTGCTGTGGCTCCTGCAGCAGCCCGGAGCCCTGTGTGAATCCTATACCTCTCTCTAAATCAGATGTTGGACTCTGGGGTCACCTGCCTGACACCAAAATCATACCTACTGTGTTCAGTCCCCGACATGCACTGAATGCCCATTCTGTGGCTCGCTGGGCACCCAGCACACAGCTCCTGATGGTGCAGCCACTCTCCAGGAAGGCAGAGCAGCAAGGGAACTGTGATGGGAGAGGGTACAGAGACTGCAAGACTTTGAGTAACAATGACTGACTATAGACCTAGGAGGGGAAGGAGGGTCTCAAGTTTGAGGCCAGCCCGAGCTGCATAGCAAATTCAAGGCCAGCCTGGGTTAAGCTGTATAGTAAGACTATGTCTTGGGAGGGAAGGAAGAAAGAAGAGAATAAAGGAAGAGAGGGCGGATGAGAGGGAGGATAGAAGGCAGGAAGGAAAAAAGGAACAGAGGAAGGAAGGGAAGGAAAAAAGAATCGGATCCCAGGACCCAGGTCACCTGCTCAAAGGGCCTCCTGAGGATCAGGCAGGGCTGCCCCCAGCCAGGCCCGAGGCTTCCCCTTCTGTCTTGGGAGGTTCCTGCTCCCAGGTTTCCAGCCTGTCCCAGTTTGCTCTCACTGCTGAGTTCCCCATGACTTCAGCAAAATAGAAGGGGAGCTGGGGCTTGATTCCTGACCTCATGGTCTGGGCTGCTAGGTTCCAGGGGCTCTACCATCTGGAACAGAAACTCCTAGCTGGAGCCCTGGCTGGGGGCAGGTGTGAAATGGAGAAGCAGTGTGCTGGGCGGAAGACCTGTGACCTCTCAGGTCATCTCCTGGGCTGCCTTGTGACCTGGATAGGGAAACCGAGTTCCAGGGAGGGGAGGGGGCTGTCTGAGAGCGCATAGCTGGGCCAAGGCGCCATGCCAGACTGTCTGCCTCTAATTGCTTATTAAGGATGCATTTGCTCCCTGCTTGGAGCAGTCCTCTTGGGGCCTGTAATGGAGGTTTTTGGTTCTTGTTTTATTATTTTTTTTTTCCAAAATCATTCTAGTTTCAAGCTTCAAATTTCCATGAAGTCACTGGAGTTGGGAGCCTGGGCTGGTGGCTCCCCTAACTGGAGAGGGGCCCCCTCACACCCTGAGCGAGTGAGCGGGTGAGAAGCAGACAAGAAAGGCGCTGAGCTGAGGGCCCAGCGGTGGCTGGGCCGCCAGAGCAGGAAGTGGTGGGTCTCAGATGTGAGTCACGCTCATTAGGTAGACAGTTGGGGGAGTCTCCACATGTGTGAGCCTGGACGCGTCTGGGGAAGGCAGGCAGGGCTGGGGCACCTCCCTGCGGACTCAGAGACTGGCCCAGCAGCTGAGGGGTCCCAGGAGAGCCAGGTAAGGCTGGTGTGGAGATGGGGTGGCATCTATCCCTGCACCCTGCCTGAGGGAATGGGGGTGGACAGGCCCTCAGCCCAGATGCCTGAGAGGCCCTGTGGACCTGGCACGAGGGGGGATCTGGGGCTTCTGGGGCAGACAGAAGGGAGGGGCGGCTCCTTGAGAGGGGACCAGAGACAACTTGTCACTGGCTTTCTCAGCCTGACAGGAAAGTGCCATTGTGACCGCAGTGTTGTGCGTTTGGCTGCTTCTACCTAGAATTCTGGGAACCACAGGCACTCAGATGTCCACAATTCTTCTCAAGGCTGTAATTTTGCATTTACAAGTACACTTTACTTTTCTCAAAGAAAGTAAAAAAAATTGGCAAGGGAATTTATTTTATTAAGTAAAACAGCAAATTAAAAAAACAAAACTATGCAAGTGGGGCCTGGAGGTGCAGTTCAGAGGTGGAGAACTTGCCTAGTGTTTGTGCTCGGGTTCTAGGCCTGAGTTCTGTCTCCAGAACCACAAATAAGAGAAAAAAATGTTTAACCTTTAAAAAGGACAGAGACAGCAGCTGCCCCAGGGAATGGGGGACAGTGCCCCTTCCCTCCACTCCCTGGAGGGAGCCACGGCCCCTGGACCAAGGCGGATGGCGTGGAGGGCCCTTCTAGATCTTCTGTGTGCGCGTCTAAACACATGTGCAGTCACAGGGTGGAGCTGGTGCCTCCTCTTCGTGCCATGTCAGGTTCAGCTGCAGGAATAGTGGGGAATGGGCCTCCCTCCTCGGCCTGCCCCAGGGGAGGTGGCAGAGGGCCTGGGTGTGGGGCTGCAGCAGGCCCCTGGTTCCGAGGCCTGGATGGGAGGCTGTGGTGTGAATGGTTCTTTGCGGAAGGGCTGTGTGCCCATGGCTGTCACCAACTGAGCCACAGATGTGCAGGCCGACGGTGTGAGGAGTGGGCTAGCCCTTTAGGTCTCAGAGTGGACCGGGCTCTGCAAGGATCTTGGCCTACATAGGACGAGCACATTTAAAACCTGAGAGTATTAGTTTTAGTGTGCCTTAGAAAAAAATCTGCAAAGGTCATAAAATCCATAATGCAGTGGAAGCATTGTTGTCTTGGGCAAGGCTAGTGGAGATACTTAAACGACAAGCGGGCATTTGAGAGGAAGTCTGCAGTGCCCTGCAGGAAGTGGGGCGTCTTTGGTTTGGGGAGGTCGGTTGTGAGCACAGCACAGTTCTGACCTGGCTGGGCAGCTTCCCCTCGCCAGAGGGCTCTGGGTCTCCTTGGGTTTCCCTGTGGCTCTGGCTGCAGGGTGTGGCTGGGGGTGGGGGGTTTTCTGACTGTTGGGAATTCTGGGCCTCAGCAGAGAAGGCGTGGCTACCAGCAGCGTCTCTGTGAAAAGAGGTGGAGCGAGGAGGGGTCTGTGTGCCAGGAGGAGGTCTAGGGGTTAGGGTTCGGAGGCGGGTGCCGTGAGAGCTGAGGTGGGAGAGGTGAGGGGGCAGGAGTGACAGGCCAGAGATGCTTCTGCACAGGAAGACAGGCCCAACGTGATGTCCCTTGAGAAGTGTGCACCGTCACACCCCCTTTACAGTTTGTAACTATTAGTGTGACCCATTCCTGGTCTCCCCTACTGCCCTATGTGATAGATGTCACTTACCCCCAGTTTACATGGGGAAGACTCAGGGGTACAGTCTTATCCTGGAGCTCCCAGATAGTCTCTGGGTGTCTGCCTGTGTGCACCCCATCTGTGGGGAGTCGTCATGCTTGAGGTCTGGAGTAGGGTCAGGACACCGCACCTTGTCTTTGGAAGCTAGGTGGGACCAGGGAGCTGAAGGCCTGATGGGGGTGGAAGGTCCTCTCTGGCCAATGAGGATGAGGTTCCTCTAAGAGGGCCCCCTGCGCCTGGCCTGACTGTGTTGCTGGGCCCACTTCAGGATGGCTGAGGGCCCTTTGTTATCAGGAAGGTAGCTGGTCCTGTCACCGAGACTGTCATCCTTGCCGTTCCGCCATTGCTGGGGTCATCCTGAGGGCCGTGTGGTGCTGCCGGTCTCCGCTGCTCCTGTCCTGGAGGAAGAGGATGTGGAGCTCATTCACATTGAGCTGACAGCAGCATTTCCTCCCTGTCTTCCCGAGAAAGTCCAAGGATCCCCAGGACACAGCACAAAGGTCATCACAGTAGCCCATTCCAGACTCTCCGAGGTCAGGAGCAAGGCTTTCACTGCACTAAAAAGACCTATGCAGCTAAGAGCTGGGCGCGAGTCTCTATGTGAAGGAGCCCGGAGAGCCAGGGCATCTGGAGTCATGGTCCACCCCCAGCTCCGGCACAGGGCATGCTCCCTGGTCTGGTGGCCCGGGTTCCTGTCCTGTCCCCTCTGCCTCCCCCAGCAGGGGTGAGATGGTCAGGGTGGGAGCCTGATCCTTGCGTCTGCAGTGTGGGCTCGCTTACGGTGCTGTGTGTGGAATGGTTGCAAGGATTAAATGAAGAGCCGCACACTGCCTGGGATTTGTTATTTTCTGCGCCTTGGGGCTCTCTGCCTTGGGTGGGAGGCTGGATGTCCTTGAGAAACCTGGAAGGTGATGACAGCCAGGGCTGGGTAGAAGGGCCTCCTTGGTGTCCAGTGTCCTTACTTAAGTTAATCACTTTGTCTGTTTCTCAGTTTTCTTATCCATAAAATTGGGCTGATAGCAGTGCCCAGGTAGGTTAATGGGAGGTTCCACTAATGAACAATGCTTTCCAGGCATCTGAGACAATGGTTTGACTGGGAGGCTGTCAGCAGTGGCTGGAGCTCCTGCAGCCTGTGTATGGAGGGAATCCTGCCAGTCCCCCGCCGTGCAATGCCCTCTGACCTGTCCAGGAGGATGGCATGGCACCCCGGCCAGCCGTAGACATCCAGCTCTACCTGCTGCCACCCACAGATTTCACAACCCACTACATCATGCCTGGGGCATTGCTCAACCCTGGGTGCAGACCCACTTGGCTGAAGTGCGCTCCGTTCCTTGCTCTCCCTGGGAGCCCTTCCGGAAGGAACTGGGTGGCGAGGTGAGGTGGAGAGCCTTGGACCAGAGCTCTGTCCTCCTTGGTGGTCTTTTTCCCTGATACCTGGGACGGAAACGTCCTGCCACCATGCCTGTCTTCACTGACAGGTCTGTTTCACAGGCATTTTCTGTGTGCACGTGGGGTGTGTGGCTGAGACACGAACCCCAGCCATCTCTGCTGACAGGACGGGGTGCAGACAGCTGACCTAGTGCCCGGAAAAGAGACTGGAGGCTCCTGGGTTCTTTCTCTTCCAGCATCATGTGTGAACCCCAGTCTGGCTCTGAAGCCCTCAAGGACCTGGCCTGTCCTCCCCTAGCCCTGCCCCTCATCCCCCTCGGATGCTGTGGACCAGCCTGCCGACTTGCCTACCTCACTGGTGTGGTGAATTCCTGGCCCTGCCTGCCCTTTGCCTGTGGTCCCTTCTTGGTTTGTGTCCAAGTGAGGCGCCCTGTTCAGAGTCCTCAAGCTGGAGGAGGAGGGGGTCCACTGCCCCTGTCCTGAGCCAGTCCCTGGTGGCAGCCTCCTTCTTGCCCATCGGCCCTGCTTTGAGCCCCTCCTTCCTGCCATTGTTGGTACTTGGGTCACTGCTGTACTCCTGCTCCCTTTGGCCTCTGTCCCTCTGTCTGCCATTGCAATGACCACTGGAAGGGGTTCCCTGCGCTGGAGCCTGAAGGAAAGGGGTGTACTGAGGTCTTTATTGCAGGTGCCCCCCGTTCTCAGGTGTTTGTCCTCCTGCCCCTGGGCTCTGCCTCCCCACCTCTGCAGTAGGCAGTGTGGGTGGAGTCCAGGTCAGTCGGGTGGGCCCTGCCTGCTGTCTGCCTGGCCCTGCCCCGACCTCCCACACATGTCTCCCACAGTTCCATTGGGCTGGGGAGGCAGAGGCCTTTGAAGTCTGGAGGTGCTGTGTTAATGGGGATGTGGGCTAATGGGACAGAGGCCTATTTTTGAAACACCCAGACTCCTGGGAGCCACTGCTCAGTTCCCTGGGGAGGGGCTGTAGCCATGGCAGGTAGGGTCTGGGGGCCAGGCCAGCGCTTCCACAGCTCTTTGTCAGGCTTGGCCTTCAGGGCAGCAGGGCCGTGAGGGAGGAGAAGAGCTGCTTTGGGAGGCTAACAGGAAGTGAGGCCCCTGGGACTTGAAGGGTGTCCCCGGTGCTGTTTATGTCCACACTTCTCAAGCTACTGACCCTTTGTGATTGGAGTTGGTGGCGAGCCTGAGAGATGGCCCGCACCATGTGCTATGCTCTGTGTGAAGGCCTGAGAATTAGGTACCGTTACCACTCCATTCTCTTGGCAAGGAGGCTGAGGCCCAGAGAGGTTAATGAACATGCCCAGGGTAGTACAGCTCCTCCAAGGAAGAGCCGGGCTCCTGCCCTGCTGTTCAGCCTCGGAGTCCGTGTTCTCCATGTAGGCTTTGCTGCCTGCCATCCTGCCCTACACCCTGCCCTACCTTCCTGGCTTGTCTTTTTCTCCTGTAGCTTACTTATCACACGGCTGTCCTCCCGGCACACAAGCTGCCTAGGGACCCCTCACTTGCTGTGGCCTCAACGCCTCATCCTGTGCCTGGTGGGGCAGAGGCCTGGGGCTCTTTCCATGGGCCATGTTTCTGTGAAGGTTCTACAGCCAGGGGGTGAGGTCACTGCTGGAGCAGGCAACAGAGGGAGCGCGGGGTTTCATCTCCCCCTGAGAGGCAAGTGATACACCACAGCTTAGGCAGACGGCACTGGGGACGTGTGTGGAGCTGGGTTGTAAGTGTCTCTGTGCTTGGGCAGCCCAGGAAGCAAGGCTGTGTGTGGCCAGAGAGCTCAGCTGTTGGCAGGGGTGGGGGCGGAGTGAGAGCACTTCCAAGCCAGGCAGGGACAGGCAGGCCTATCCGGGCCCTGAGGCCTGGCCCTCGGGCAGCCTTCCTGGGAGAGGCAGCATCTGAGGATGCTCTGCTGGGCAAGCTGGAATTGCCAGATGGAGGAGCGTGGAGGTGGGAGTAGCAGCGTTCTTAGGCCGCCCTGGGCCTGGAGATGAAAGGGTGGGGCTTATTTGGGGAAGCGAAGTTGGTCAAATCGCACAGCTGCCAGGAAGGTCTCAGGAGGACCCGGAGGAGCTTTCAGCCAGGGTGAGAGCAGGGACTAGGCTTCAAGTTCTCGCTATTTTAGACAGGTGCGAGGAGCCCTCCTGGATGATCCCTGGGGGAGGCCTGGGTACCGGGGACCCGGGACTGCTGGGGGCCGAGGCTCCATCACAGGGCCCTCTCATGGCTGGCCTGGAGCCTGATTCTAGGAGGAAGGATCCTGTGATCCTGAGTGGGGACTCAGGCTCCGGGGTCAGCTCTGTGCCACCTGTGCCTCTGGGGGGCCGTTCCGGAAGCCAGGGCTGTGGTTGGTGGCGGTGGTAGGGTGGGGCTGCTTCCCCTGCAGGAGGCTCTTCCGGAGCTCAGCCTGGCTCCACGAGGCACCCGCCGCTACCCTTCGCATGCCCCCTTGGCCTTGATGGGGGCTTCAGGGAGCCTCTGGGGACTGGGGGGTTCTCTGTCCCTTGACTTCAGGCTGGACCCTTGGGCAGATGGTGCTGTGGGCACCAAATTGGGACCTGCGGGTCGGGTCATGGCTTCAGGCTGGCTGTAGGGCGTGAAGGGGCAGGTTAAGCAAAGAGGCCTTGCTGGCCTCCCTGCATGGCCCTGAGTCTGGGTAGGAGGTGCCCCTCCCATGGCTTCTCTGTCACCGCCCTCTCTGCGGGGCCCTGAGGGAGGGAATCTCAGAAGCCCTGGAGGGGCCAGGACTGGAGAGGGTAAAGTCACACTAGTCACAGCTAGTGGGAACCTGAGCTGAATTTAGGTCTCCCGGCATTCAGCCCAGGGCTCCATATGTGTGACAGGTGGGGAAACTGAGGCAGTGAGCCACTTCTCAGCATTTTTCTCTGCATCTTTATGGCAGAGGCAGGATGTGGCTCCCACTCTTGAAAGCTGCCTGGTGCAAGGGAAGGCAGCGGGGCCCAGTTCTGTTTCTCCTCTTCACCCAAGGAGGCCCTAGTCAGGGCTGGGGCCCTCACCCATGTGCCCTTCAGGCCCAACCCAGGGTCAGGCGAAGTGGGGAGTAGGGCCCCAGCCTGAGTGACTCCCTGAAGTGTCAGAAAAGGGGGAAGATACAGGGGCAAGAGTGTGGCCCAGTGGCCTCTCCAAGGAACTTAGCTGTCAGGGAGGCTCTGAGGCAGGGCTCAGAGATGCCAAAGTCAGCATTTCATAAAAGAAGTTCTTTAGATATTTAATGCAGAAAGGTTCTGGGAGCCAGAAAGATGGGGAGTTGTTGAATTCCGTCTCATTCCACAGGTTTCTTTCCTGCAGGACTTGTCAGAGGCTTTGATTTGCTAAAGTGTCCAGGGGATCTTTAAAGGGGGAAGAGGAGAATTGGAGCCCAGCGCCACCTGTGATCAGGGACCGTGTGTGTGTGTGTGTGTGTGTGTGTGTGTGTGTGTGGCTCTTCCTGGGTCCCACTATGGAGCAGGCAGGGTTCAAATTCCAGGCCAGCTGCTTCCCAGCCAGTGAGTTCTGGACAAGTAGATTAGGATCCCAGAGGGTGGGTCCCCTTGCCTGGGAGTTGTGGTCAGGGCTTCGCACTCCGGCGTCTCTGAGGGCAGGAGCCTGGGTGGTCCTCTGCCCCAGGTGTCTTCCAAGTAGGTTCAGAGGTGGCAGAGTGCATCCCAAAGGCTTGACGCAGGCCCTCTGTTCTGCCAGTGGTGTGGAAGGTTGCACCCTGCTGTGCGACCCCTGGGGTGCCCTCAGGCCCCGTGTGCTCAGACTATGATTCTATCCCCTTTTTACAAAACAGGAAACTGAGGTACAGGGAAGGTCATGCCACTTAGACAAGCTAGACCTAAGATTCATTTTTTTAAAGAATTTTTCAAATTGCACAAGCAGTGTAACAGTGGAAATAGGAAACAGAAACAGAAAATGAGAAGTGAGATTTAGCCACTCTGTCAAATCAAGTTTTGGTTTTTCTGTGTCCTGCTTCAATCCTTATCTGTTCCAGGCATTACTGGGACTGTGTGAATTTTCCATAAGGTGCCCTGCGAAAACCACCAGTTTCAGGCTGCTGCATACTCTTTTGACAGCTGCATGGTATTTCACCATGAGGACACATTGTCTACTAGTTTATTTCACTAGCTCCTGACTGGTAGATGCATTGTGTCGGTCATTTTTTATTATGAATAATGATGCCAGGAATCACCTTGTGTATGTCTCACTGTACACACTCAGAGTGTTTTAGGATGTTGCTAGAAGCAGATCTGCAAAGTCAAAAGGAATGTGTACATGAGTGACCTTGTTAGATTTCCCTAACCTGCCCTCCTGAGAGATCTCGCCGGCTCATATTCCTGCGAGGTGTGAGTACCCGTTTCCAATGCAGATATATGAAATGCATCAATCTTTGCCAACCAGAGAGGTAAAAATATGCTTTTCATGGCAGTTGTAATTTGCTTTTATCATTACGGGGCAAAACCATCTTCTTTCCAAATGTTGAAAAAAGCATTTGAATTACCTTTTCCACGCGCTTCCTGGCCATCACCTTCTCCCATTTTCCTGCGGGGCCGTTGGTCCTTTTCTTTGGCTGTTTGCAGGTGAACGAGATTGGTAGCTCTTCATGATATGAGCCACAGGGTGGTTTCCTTTATCTGCCATTTGCTTTTTGAGTATGCTTTTGTTAGGTATTTTTCTCCCCTGTAGTAAATTTCATTTCTTTACACAATTAAATTTACCAGTCTTTTCTTCATGGCTTTTGGGTTTTGGGTCAGGCTGGAAAGGCCTTACCTGTTACAGTATTCCACAGGTGCCCTCTCCCTCTGTGATGTGGTCTCCAGCTGTCTTGGGAGCTCATCCCCGATGGGTTCTGAGTCTGGCTGGCTCTCTGTCTTGCAAGCCATGCCTCCATTCTAGACGAGTGACGCCCAGGGCCGGAGTTGAGACTCAAT